>ML108408.1:0-15338 GCA_003697995.1 Taxidea taxus jeffersonii
CGAAGTGGGCCCAGGTGGCAGTGGAGGGCGGGCACAGCAGGGCAGCAACAAGAGGGTAGGCAGCAGGGAAGCAATGACATTGGGTGGCATCACAGTGGCATTGAGGAGGTGCAGTGGGGTGGCGGTGGCATTGGAGGGACACAGTGAGTCAGCAGCAGAGTGAGGGGGGCAAAGCAGGACGGTATTGGTGTGGGGGTTAATTATGGGGGATGGGAAGGGCCATGGGGCAGCAGTCTCATGGTAATGGGGCAAGGCAGCAGCAGCAGCTGGGCAACCAAGGAAGTGGCCATGGCCTTGGAAACATGGGAAGCTGTGCCAGGCCAGCGGGTGGCAGGGGGTGGGGGGGGCTTGGAGGGCGTGGGGGGGCAGGGTGTAGAGAGGGGGCGGCAGCAGGCAGTAGCTTGGGGAGTACGGCATTGGCGCTGGGTGGATGTGCAGCAGGAGAACAGAGCGCTGGGGGCCAGCGGCAGTGGTGGGAAGGGTGCTGGGGGAATCAAGGGCAATTCAGTGGGACAATGGGGCAAGAATGGCTTGGGGTTATAGGTGGGGCCTCGGAGCTACAAGGCACAAAGTGGCAGCCAGGTGGTAAAGCTCAGGAATGGGGGTTTGGACCATCTGGGGAGGGAGTAGGGTCCACCAGAATCAGGGGGAGGGGGCAACCAGAAGTACTGGCACAGGGAGGGGTGGCGGGGCCAATGGGCAGACTCTGCGTGACACCCCTGTGGGGTAGCAGTGTGACACCTGTAGGGGTTGGGTGGAATTTACTTGGCAGTGGGGGAGGGGGAAGGGAGGCGTGAGGGACCAGCCCCCAGGCAGCTATGTAGCAACAGCACAACTGCCATGGTGGGTGGGCCCATAGTGCACATCCAGGGGGCAGGGCAGCAAAATACAGCGGAGGCCCTAGGCACAGGTCCCAGAGGAGCAGTGGCAACAGTGATAAGTGGGGAGGTGTTGGGGGCACAACAGGATGGCAGGAGTTCCTGTGGGGTTCAGCCAGGTGGTAGCACAGTGCGAGGGGGGTGGGTTGCAGACCTGCAGGGTGGCAGCAGCTCAGAGGCAATGGAGCGGGAGAAGGGAAACAAGCTCCACAGTAGTGGCACATGTGGGGGTCAGGACCAATAGGAGAGATATCTGGGATTACAAGAGCGAGGGGGAGGGGGCAACCAGACGTACTGTCACAGGGAGGGGTCGCAGGGCCCAAGGGTCGGAGCTCTGTGACAACTCCTGTAGGGCAGCAGTGGGGCACTTGTGGCTGTGGTTGGAATTTAGGGGACACATTGGGGGGGAGTGGCGGGTGGAGAGGGGATGGGACTAGCCCCAAGGCAGCAGTTGGTGTGGTGGGTGGGCCCATAGTGCATGTCCAGGGGGTGGGGCAGCAAAGCACAGCAGAGGTCAAGGGCACAGGGCAGCAGTGGAGTGGCAAAGGGTGGTTGTAAGTAGGGCAGTGTGGACAGGGTTGCAAGCTCTGTGGGAGCAGCTCAGGTTGTTGGGGCAGCCTGGCGGTAGCAGCTCCCCAAGGTTGAGCAGGACCAGCTCCTTCCCCAGACCTTTCTTGATACAGCAGCATCTTGCTCCGACCATACCCTTTTAACCACAGGTGTCCATACACTTGTGCGCACACTCAAATGAAGCAAAACTCCCTGAGCTATTCCTGCTGACTCCCACCAGTGTCCTGAACATTTCTGTGTACATCTCCCTAGCTTCCCTGGATGGCCTGATGGTTGAACGTTCCACAGAAAGCGCAGAGGAAGATGCCCCATTTTTCACCAGGGTGGTATGTTAGCTGTTGGGTCCGTAATCAAAGGAGTGAGACTGATACAAAGCGAAGGTCAAGCAAAGCTTTATTTTGTGACAAGAAACAAGAATCAAACTGACCGGCCAGGGCCGTCTCTTACAAAGAGAGGCGACCCCTCTCTGCCTTAAAGACTTTCTTTTAAGGGCAAAGGCCATGTGGTTGGACCTGGCCAGGTGCAGGTGGCCAATGACACAGAGGAAACTGCACAGTCAGGCTAGGTCACACATAAGTGACCAACTGAATTACAATTTACCCTATAGACATTTGAACTAGCCTATCATCTTTGTCAGGATTGGCACCCAAAAGGGGCCCAAAGGGTGGGGCCCATACTCTTTGGTACCTAGGGAGACGGTATGCACCCCCACTGACTGGATACCTCCACCTGGCCTGACCCACCCTTATATTTGGTCTTTGTTACCTGGGACTGGCTTTCAGGACTTGTTTTTAAGTAAGTTCCCTGGAGGGGGGCAGGGTCTGTTTAAGTTTTACTGCATAAACAACAAAATGGCTATTCAACCGAAATGGAGCCATTTTGGCTAAATAGGCCCTTACATTAGTCTTTCTATGTGCGAGGGAAAACACACACACACACACACACACACAACATTATTTTGACTCTTTTAATCAAAGTCGCATACAACAATCTCAGCATATACAATATATATGGTGGGGAGACAGTTTAGTGAGAATCTGTTACTGAATGCTACCTAATCCCAAAGACAAAGAAACACGCAGCAGTATCAGCTACAATCTGTAGGGAAGTGAGCTTTGGTATGGATAGCACCTATTCCTCCTTGCCGACTATTTTGTCCAGTTGACCCAGGACGTGGAACCTGTAGGAAGATTGGGCACCTTTGTGCATGACTCATTTTGCTCTCTTCGTGCTTTGGGGTTCACTGGCCTCTATCACACTTCCGCATCTGGTTTCCTCCCATCCCCCAGGTAACAAAAGAGCCATGCAAACAGGACAAAGCATGATTTGATGTTCATAATGTTTTCTTTTCTGAAATCACAAGTGTCCCTGCTGGAAAAGGAGGGTGGTAAGTATTCTGTACTCTAGAGTCACTCACTTGTTTGCAACAACCTGGAAAAGGGGAAAGGTGGGGCTTCCTCGCAGACTCCATTGATGAGAGCCACCCCGATTCCAGGTCCTGTGGGACTGAGAATAAGGGCCGTAGTAACAGAAAGGTATTATCTGGGGAAAGACCCATGGCACATGGCCCTGTCCCCAGAAACTACTCCACTGTCCTTAGGTGGTGCAGGTTTGGGTGCAGGGAGTAGGTGTGCCTTTGAGATGGACTATTTCACAGCTACTCCATGCCCTGTAGCTCCAATTGGAAGCCGAGTTTCTATTCACTTCCCTTCTCCTCTCCAGGACCTTTATTCCTCCATCAGGGAAAGGCCAACTGCAGCTCAGTCCATACTGATTAGCTCCCCACCTCTACAGGCTTGTCCACATGTGCACACTAAGCAAAGCTTCCTGAGCCATTCCTGAAGAGCCCCATGGGTGATCTGACACTCTCTGTGTGTATCTACCTAGATCCCCTGGCTAGCCTGTAGGATGCCTTGCCATGGACAGCACAGAGGGATAGGCCCCATTTTCACCAAGGTGGTAAGTTAGCCTCTCTTCATGTGAGGTACAGCATCCTTTGTTTCTCTTATGATCGAAATCAGATCCAAACACCTCAGCACGTACAATGTACTTGGTGGGGAGATTATTAAGTGAGAGTCTGTGACCCATGGATACCTGATTCCAAAGACCCTTCAGGAAACAGCAGATTCAGTTACAGTCCACAGGGTCCTGCGCTTTGTCTTGGGTACTACTTACACTGCCTTGTCACCTGTTTTGTCAAATGGACCCGGGGCATGCAACTGTAGGAAGATACCCATTCTGCTCAGTTCATACTTCGGCCTCTATCATCTTTCCCCATCTGTTTTTCTCCAATCACCAAGAGAACAAAAGAGCTGTGCACACAGGATGAGGCATGATTTCATGTTCATGTTTTTCTTTTCCAAAATCGCAGGTGGCCCTGCTGGAAAGGGAGAGTGGTAAGTATGCTGTACTCTAGAGGCACTCACTGGTTTGGAGCAACCTGGACAATGGGCAGCATGGGTCTTCCTTGCGGGCTCCAACTTGAGAGCCACCCAGAATCCAGATCCTACTGCAATGAGACTAAGGGTCATGTTCCAGACCAAGACCTGAGGCCTCATGACCCTGTCCCTGAAAGCTACTGTACTGTCCTTAGGTGTTGCAAGATTGGGTGCTGGACAGGAGGTTGTTTACATGGGAATCCATGTGCTGTGATTCTCAGGGTTGGTGTGTGTGCCAGTTGGGTGAATGGTGTGTTCTCCTCAACATGGTAATTAACGGTGTCCACTTTGTCCAAAAAGTTCTCCATCACCATCACGTCATGAACGTCTATGCAGGTGAAAACTCTTCAACACCTACAGTTTAAATAGGTGTTCATTCCTTGCAAATACACATCAATTCCCCTGGAAAACAAACGCCCTTGCTAACTAGGAAGGGGAAAACTGTGCCCCAAAGACACAAGTTTGTCTTTTGCAATCCCTGTTACTGAGTCAGTGTCCATGGGACTCTCACCTCATGGTAGGTCTCGGGCATGAATGGTCATCGTACGTCACTCTTGCCACTTCACCCACACACACCTCTCTGTATCAGAGGCCCACGATGCATCTTCCCAACCTCATCGGAAGCACTGAGTGCTGAGACAGACTCCTTCCTTCTGCAGGTGGCTTCTGGGACAGCCTTGTGCAACAACCTGTTTGGGGAGAACCCTGACAAAGGAGCAGTGGCCTGGAATAGCTGGGACCAATTCACTTTGAGTTTCTCCATAGACGTCTACCATTTTCCTTGAGATTCTGTGTCTAAGAGTTAAGCCATCCTTCTCCCATGGAGAATCACACACTCACCACTGATCCTACTTGGGGCTCTCTGAGGTGGACCCAAAAGGTGTCCTATCAAAGGAGAAATGAGGTCTTCTCCAGAGACTGAGCCTTACAGTGGGGACCTGGGCCTCCTCCGTGCAGGAACGAAGGGTGTTTTGTGGATTGCAAGGTGGCAAAAGAGAACCTCCAACCTCAACAAGTGTGACAGGACAGTCAAAATGCACTTCCCTGTCTTTCAGTGCAAGAGGGGCTTGTTTTATTTGCAAGCCTTGGGCCAATAAACAAGTGAAGGTAGTTCAGTGCCTGGGAATGAAGACAGAGCCAAATGAGAGTTTCAGGGTTCTTTTGCAGCAAACAAGACTTTCTCTCATGAGAAATATGTATTTGAACAGAATCTGATTTTCTGACACCTACTTTCCTCACTCGCTTGTGCAGGATCCACAGGAGTACCTTTTGCTGCTCTCTGAGGACACTCAACAGGGTTTTCAGGGTAGTTGCACCAATCTGCATTCCACTAATTGCATCCAAAGTCTCAAATTTTCTGCTCCCTTCCAACATGGGTTTTGGGTTTGAATTCCTGGTTTGGGTCCTCGCTACCCTAACAGACAATGCCACAGCTCATCATCCTTTGGATTTACATTGCCCTCATGATGCCTTATGTTGAGCATCTTTCATATGTCTGTTTGGCCAGTCATTCCTTTCCTTTGCAGCACAGTCTATTCAAGTCTTTTCTCAGTTCCTTCATTTGATGAAATGCCATGCTTTTTGTGTTGTTGTTATTGTTGTTGATTTTCCATTTTGTCAATGAAAACACCTTTTCTGAAATAAGGATTGCAAATGATGTCTCCAATATGTGGGCTGCCTTTTCTTTCTGTTAGTTGTTTCAGAAAAGGATGCTTTTTCTAGTCAATAGTCTTGTCAAGCATTGTGATGCCAACATGAGCACATTTATTTAGGCATCTCTATTTCACTCCCACATGTCCCTGCCTATTTTTATGCCTGCACCATCCTTTTGGCTCAGGGGATATCCAAGGTATTTGAAGGTCAGCTTCTATGGAGCCACCACCTACTTCTTTATACTCAGGAACGTTTTGGTTATTTGTGTTCCTTTGTGGTTCCATATCTATTCTAGCAGTTTCTGTTTCAAGAACATCACATTGTGGTTTTGGTCAGTGCTGCATTGAATATGTTTCCCATTTATTCTAGGAACTGGGCATTTACCATAATCTCTCAGGGTCCAAAGGCCTCCAACAGTGTCTGGTGGGTATGTGCGAGCCCAGAAACTTTTAGGTATCAATGGCTCTGTCAGTCCAGCCATTAATGCCAGGGAAATATGCAGAAGAGTGGGACTTCTGTCTCCCTCATGGCTTCTATTGCTGTGCTATCCAGGAAAAAGTCTGTCTACAATCCATTTTACACAGTTATTTATTATTTCAATGAACTATATGAAAATCATCAAGGAAAAGAAAATGTCCAGTTGCTCACTCCCACTAGCCACATGTCAAGAGTCCCATAATGACTGGAATTTCAGATTGTGGCATTGGGAGGAAAGAGTGGTCATGGGCATGTAGAACTGACACTGAGGTGACTGCTGCAGCATTCTCATCTCATTAGAGGGGTTGAAACTCTGATCCCTGTCTCAATGAAGGGCTCTGACTCCACCAGCCCTATGAACAACTGAGAGCACAGAAAAAAGGTCAGGCAGATGCTGCATGGCCTACAGACATCTCAGCAGAACTGGGATGAATTGGTGAGTCAGTCTCTCTAATAACAACATTGCTCCTGTTTCAGTTCCTACAGATTGGTGGGTAGACAACATCCACGACTTCAGCAGTGAGGACGAAGTCTCTTCAGGCAGGGAATGACAGGAAGGGAACAGTAGGACAGGGCTCCTGGGAACATGGGGTTGCACCAGTTGCTCTGAAGAATGAAGAAGGTGGGTAAAAAATCATAAAGGAAAAGGATGTGTTGGCAACAGGCAAGATTTGTTCATTTCATAGTTTCTGAATGAAAAGAACAGAAATCTTGCGCATGGGCCTTTAGTGTGTGCTGGGTTTGTAATCACCACTCTACTCCTTGGGTGGCTATTTTAAGCATCTTTCCAATTAAGCCCGCACTTGCCTCCCTTTGCCACTGCCACATGTCAAAGCTTGGTCTCTTTTCTCATGGCCTCGTGGGAATGGTGCACAAGAGGTTCTGCATTTTTCTTGGTCTGGGCCTAGACTTCATCATGGTCATTACTTGGTGGCCCAAAAACCCTCTCCTGTGCAAGAGAACCAGAACACTACATTCTCATGTGAGCCAGGAGGTGGAAGACAGGTAAACTCTCTCCCTCATAATGTCCACTACCAAAGCTTCCTGTTTCCGTCCAAGCTGCTGTACCTTCAAAGGGACTCCAAGAGCTGGAGAAGGTAAACTGTACTTCCCTGGGTTCCTACATAGGCTCCCATGTCCCTTAACTTTTAACAGCCCTCACAGCCCAGCCAACTCTGACCTGTGGATGTGTTTCCAGGGGAGAGACACCCCCATGCAGCTGTCCTAGAGATCACCTGTTGTGGGCCATGGTCCTCCAGGCCAGTGTGAAGGGGTTGCTGGGGCTGCTTCACACACTTGCTGTCCCAGGTCCACTCTATAGTTAACCAGCTATCATCTAGTTATAGGACAGAGCCTCTTGGGAGTAGGGCCAAGGAGTCATGGCTCCTTTCACAAACCCACCTCTCTGGCACACAGCCCTTGCCATGCTTCACAATCCCCAGTCATGCCCATCCTGTGAACATTCCTCAGGCCTGCCCAGGGCCCTATACACACCCTGCCCCATCCATTCACTGGAAACCTCAGCAGGAGCACTAGAAGGTATGCTGTGTTTCAGTGACCACATCACTGGCCATTTTCCAGGGCTATGCTGAACAACTGAGGGCAATTGGAGAATTTCCTGTGCTCCTGTTTCTAGTCAACCTCTGTAACACTTATGGAAACAGAGGACGTTGTGTCAGCCTGAAACATGTCCATGTGAAGAAATATGTGACATGCAAAGGTCATCGCAGTAATTGGGCAGACATGGGCTATAGGGAGGTGGTTGGCCATCTCTTCCTGCAGTTCAGCAATCCCAGACCAATGACAGCTGCTCCCAACACAGAGGGATCAGGGGGTTGATTCCATAGGATCCAGGATATCTCCTCTCTTTCCTTGGTCCCCCCTTCTTGGACAACAATATTACTGGTGGAGCTTGGCAGGGGAAGGGCATGAAGCATCACTAGGGGAGGAGGAAGGGGAGCAGGGAGGGAGAGGAACAAGGATGGAGGAAGACAACGTCCTGTACAGACAGTCTTAGGTACAATGGTGGCCTCCAGGAGGGGAAGGATCACACAGATGGGCTTCCTTGCCTAGGAGAGAATTGGAGGTGGGAAAAGCAGGTGGGAAACCAGAGACCCACTTGCACCCTGTGGAGATCACGCTACTAAGGCCAGGGGGGACTGAGAGCTGGGGCCCCATCCAACTGAGTTCAGAGCACATCATGCTCAGAGCAGCAGGCCATGGGTTCTCAGCCTTGATAACTCCCCTTTGTCCCCTCCTACAGCCACCCCAGCATCAGCGCTGCTCTATGCATTGAAGGATAATTGCATGGAAGAAGAGGATTCTGATTGAAAGAGCCACATTGCACCTGCAATTCATTCCCACCTCCATCTCTTGTGCTTCCTCTCTCATCTGTCCATAAGCCACACCTCTGAGCTCTTCCCCATCCCCTGCTTTCACAAGGCCCACCCTGGAGGTCCTAGTCTTCTTCAGGCACTGAGGCTTTGCATCTGAAATGTTCCGTGAAATCCCTGTGCAGCCTTCCTCACCCTTCTCCTAGCATCACCCTCACCCCTCACCACTGAGTCTGGGAAGCAGTCCTGTAAAACAGAGCAGAGAGCAGGGCTGGGAGTTGGCAGGACACAGCTCACTCTGCTGGAGGGGCCTTGGCAAGGGAGGCTGGGCCTGGGTGCCCCCACTTGGTTCTCTTCTGCCTGGGAGTCTGTGTTCATGCCCCATTCTGTTCTTGCTTTCAGCTCTCAAGAAGCTTCCCTACCTTGGACTTAAGACAAACAAAAAGGAAGCAGAAGAAAAGAAGGACGTGGGAATGGGGTGAGTTGGGCAGGAAAAGAGGGAAGCAAACATGGACACATGTTCTTCCTCATTTCCCTGACTTCTTTGTGGACACCTCAAGAAACCACACCAAACCTGAGGTGCTGCTCTAGCTTCTGACCCCAGAGATGAGATAAGAGGCAGGTCATAATCCCTGCAAGCACCAGCGTCCCAAGGGAACCTGCACCTGATCCATGCAACTCCCTGTGGTGGTTGGGTGGTGTCCTTCAGGAGCTGCTGAAATTGGAGGGAGGGCAATGGCTGCCTGGAGGGACTGGATCCCTGGAAGCCTATGTACATTCTGGAAAAGGGCCCCAGGGCCTAATGATCCCCTCACTCTGCAGGACCCAAGCCTTGCCCACCCACCCTGAAAATGTCAGCAGAAGGCTTCCTCCTGAACATCACTAGTCAGGAAAAGACAGTGGTGGGGTGGCCTCGTCTCCCATTTCAGGCATCTGAGAAATGAGCAAACAAGATAGGCTCCAAGGCTCATGTGAGCAGAACAGCTCAACCTCACATCACTGCATCTCTGTGCATGGAGTAGGCCCAGGTCTCAAGCTGAGTCATGTATGCCTGCTACTCCCTTAGGACATGCCCAACTCCTTGAGTCCCCCAAGCCTCCAAGAAGCCTTGTGGGATGTAGAACCATTTCCCTCATAGAACCATTTCCCTATGTGAGTTCAATATTCTACCCACTGTCCTCAATCCCTCAATCTGCAGGGATGGCCATCAGGGAGAGGCCACCCTGCCTGAACCCAATTCCCTGACCACCTGCCCACAGTGTGTGGACTGTGCAAACTCACTTCCCATGGGAGTCCAGAACACTTCATCTCTGCCATGCCACCTGCAACACTTGCGTGGGCCAAAGCTCCTGCCAGAGAAGGGCATGTTGAGGGCTCTCAGAGAGGCTGGGGAGGGGACAGCCCAGCAGGAGGAGGACCCGACAGTCATGGAGGACTGCAGTCAGGGAAGTGGCCTGAGTGACCCTGGGCATGTAGCCTTCATTCAGTCCAGGGGGCCTGTGGGAATCTTCCCTTTCCTCATGCCACACACAGGTGCTGCAGGGAAACCTCCACCTGAAGACCTCAGAAGATATATCCCACAATACCCCACAGGCCTCTGGTAAGACCTACCCCAGGCCACATGTCACTTGCCATCCCATACCACTCCACCTGCTCTATCCACAGCTGCACCACAGAATAGTCTGCCCATGATCCTGATGCACCAGGGTCTCCAGAGGGGCTCAGACAAAGGGAGCCAGAAGGGCCTTTGGGCTCCAACCGCAGTCTCAATTTTGGCCTGGATGAAGACTCCTCATGAAAATAATGAGGAAAGAGGCTTGGAGAAAACATTCTCTTGCACCTGACCTCTGGAGGCCAAACAAAGAAAAGACTGTTGTGCATCCCACAAGAAGATGGCACTGGAACCCTGAGGACAAGAAAAGAGGACACTCTGAGTCAACCACCACACCCAGAGTTGGGTGCCCAGGCCCTGCTAATGACTGACACTTGGCAGAAGGAAGCAATGATCTGGGCCTACAACAGTCCATTGTCTGGTGAGACTGGGCCCACCTGGCACTGGGGGCACAGCAGCCTTCCAGTCTTTTCCTCTGTCAGCTGCAGAGGATGCTTCTCCTCCTGCAGTCCCTCCAAGCCCCAGCAAGAATGCAGAACATGACAGATTCAGGAAGAAGCAGGAATGCCAGGGCCCTGTGACCACTCTGGAATCAACTCGAGGGGCAGCAGGCACCCCAGCTATATTCCTCTAAGGTGCTACCCCTGAACCGCCCCTGTCACTTCCATGTACAGGACTGTGACCAATGCTGGGCTCAACACTGGCAGTGGCCCCACAAAATGGGCCTGCCTCAGCCTGTGTGTTTTGCAGCGGCAATAGGTGTAGGGAGGAGAGGCTGTCCCTAAACTGACCTTGACCTCTGGAGCACCCAGCCACCAAGGCAGAGAAACTGGGGCCCAAAGCACCATGCTGCACTATGGGGAAAACTTGGGCCTCAAGGATGGCAATGCTAAACAGACATCTAGGACATACAGAAATGGCATCCAACATTCGTTTGGAAGCAAGTTAAAGCATTTCACATTTTGCTCTACCTGAACCCTCCAAGTCTAAAAGTCTCAGGAAGTATTCCTTCTTTCATGGCAATTCTCATCATCTATCTATGTCCAATAAGAATATCTTCTCCTTGTAACAAGGCATCATTGGAAATATCGATGATTTTACCAAGGATTGGATGGGACTGTCCTATTAGAGAGAGCTAGAAAGAGACTCAGATGGGACCAAAGGGCTTTAAGAAACTAATGCTGACTTTTGGAAAACCTACAACCTTCAAGCCCCTTGGGAATGTTGGTCTGATCACTTGCTTCCAGAATTCCCGACTACCTCACAGATGCAAAAAAAATGTCACTTCCTGGCAGGTGTAGGAAACTCAAGATATATCAGGAACCCCAAGAAAAAGAATCTGCCCAAATCTAAGGTATCGCAGGCATGTCTGATGGCAAGGCCTTTCCTTGGCTTCTGGCCTAAAGAGTCAACAATTAGTTCCACTTTTCATTGGAAAAGTCCCAGCAATGCAGATTCTAAGCAGTCAACATGATCAATTAAGCCTGTGAGCTTAAGTCGATAACTGGCCACGGGGGTTAAAGCTGGATGTATTTTTCAAGGAAATGAGGCCTGATTTGGCTATTTTTGGAAAGGATCATTCTTTTTTAAAAAATGTTTTATTTATTTATTTGATAGAGAGAGATCACAAGTAGTCAGAGAAGCAGGTAGAGAGAGAGAGGAGAAAACAGGCTTCCTGCCGAGCAGAGAGCCTGATGCGGGGATCAATCCCAGGACCCTGGGATCATGACCTGAGCTGAAGGCAGAGGCTTTAACCCGCTGAGCCATCCAGGCGCCCCAGATCATTCTTTTGAAGAGGAAAAGTAGGCTTCAAGAACCTACCTTTGTGGAAATTCAAGTCTAACTCTGGTTGGCTTTCCATATATGTTGCTTACCTAGGCTAGGCTAGACAACTTGAGGTCATCTTCCAAAATATTTCCCCATTAGCTCATGGATAGGCAACCCCTTGCCTGTTATTCTGTAGGGATAACACCAGAACCCCAGGGGCTCAGGGTTAATTCAACAACTGGAACATGGGATTGATTCCCCCATGACTGTACAACTCAACTAGCACCTTGACCAATTGGATGTGGCTGGGATGAGGAACACATTCCCTTAAAGCCAGAGAACATACATCACTCCACAGGATTCTCTCTAGGGACTTACAGAAATAATGAAGGACATCACTCTCTCTATGACTGGAGTGGAGGATGCACTTGGGGAGGCCCTTATCTCTTTGACAAGTTTTCTTCCACTTGCCCATGACTCTTGGTAATGAGGATATTTATGCGAGACTTCAAATAAAACAGGGCTTCTTGGAATGTTTTCTTCACTCACAGTCATATTGATACAAGAAGCCACCCCTATTGATGTACAATGGAAACCAAAGGCATTAGCTAAGCATACAACTGCCCTCCTGGTAAAAGGAACCTCCCAATTCATACAGGGATGGTCCTTGATTTCGCATCAGCTCCACAGTATCACAGAGAACAAAGGTCACCAACCGATGATAGGAGGCCAATTTATCAAGTACCAAGTAATGCTTAGTGATATGCCTGAACTAACACCTGAAACCAGTCCACCTTTAAACCCAGCGACCCTTAGGTCTGGACCCCACCACTCTATGTCCATGGCTCATAACTCTTGAAAAGTTCTTAGGTCGACCAGACTTAAGATGACTCTACAAAAATGCAGAGGACAGGTGGTTTATCAATGGCAACAGTTTCATGGAAAAAGGGGTAAGAAAAACTAGGTATGCTGTCATCAGTTGAACTCAGACTGTTGAGGCCAAAGCTTGTCAGTGAACATGTCTGCCTCAAAATCAGAGTTCCTAGTGCCCACCTGTTGAATGTAATTGCAAAAATCTTACAAGTATTTGTCCTGACTCCAACAGGCCTTCCTCGTCCTCTATGCCCATGATGCAATTTATAGAAAAGGCTCTTCTTCCCAAGCCATAACCCACCAACCCAATATGGGCCTGAAAAGATTGCGTGTTCAAAAAATGGCCCTCCAAACCCGAGTAGCCCTTGAAAGCCTGACTGCAGTTCAAGGAGAATCAGGAATAGATAGGAGACCCTGGCTGGGACCCAATGACTATGAAGCACTAACCTGTGCCTATGGCATTCCCATGCTCCAGAGGCCACCAGACTCTTGGGTTGGGCCTAGATGAATGGGTGCATTATTAAAACCATCACTGAACCAGCCAACCTTCCACATCTCAAGCAACAGTGCAAGTGTGCTCTGTTTCATTGAGATGGCCACCTAGCATCTATCTTTGTCCCTCTTGGGGACTGGAGGATGTCGTGGGGCATGGGGAAGTCCTTACTGAGTACACATTCAAGACCCTAAAGGTTACCCCAAACAGGATTTCTCTATTAAATATGGGAATGATTCCAGTGCATAAAGCAGTTCTACAAAGCACAAAGGCTTTAGATATTGTAACTGCTGTAAAAAGTGGAGCTTGTGCTAATCTAATGATAGAACACTGTGTGGATATTCCCCATTATCACAAAGAAATTTCTGGGTTCCTAACTGACACAACTGCTCAAATGTGCACTTTCAGGGATCTATCTTTTTAAGGATTGGTTCAAGTCTTGGCCTGTGAGAGACCCACTATCAAAGGACTCTTCATGGGGCTTCTCCTTCTCTTTCTTCTTCTAACCCTGCTGTGTTGTTTTCCCCACGTCTCTGCAGGTGGTGCCAGGAACCCTTCACTGCAGTAAATTCCAGAGGACAGATGGTCCTTTCCACTCAGGAAGATCCAAACAGAAGTTCTCCCCTGACTCAGCGGCCTCTTCAATTCAAACTTTTACACAGAGAGGCCCACAGCTGACCAGGAACGACCCACAGGTAGGGACAGCTCTATGCCCCTATGCAGCAGGAAGTAGTTACAGAAGATGACACCCTCCTCCTTCTATAACCTTAATGACAGAAGGGTCTAAACTGTTCAGGGGCACATGAGGAGGCAGGAGAAGTCTAGCTGAGGACAAATAAGGAGCTGTCACACCACACCTCCCCCCCCCCAACATGTGATATGGGTGACATTCCTCAAGCACTCCTGCAAGCCCTAAAGCTAAGGAAAGGGAAAAAAGGAAAAACAAACAAACAGTTTATTCACAAATACAGATCAAAACCCTGTAAGACCAGAGTCTCCCTCAGTTTACAAATATCCTAGTGATTGTCAAGGAAGAGGCTTGCTGGGACGCCTGGGTGGCTCAGTTGGTTAAGCAAATGCCTTCGGCTCAGGTCACGATCCCAGCATCCTGGTATCGAGTCCCACATTGGGCTCCTTGCTCAGCAGTGAGCCTGCTTCTCCCTCTGCCTCTGCCTGCCACTCTGTCTGCCTGTGCTCGCTCCTGTGCTCTCTCTCTATCTGACAAATAAATAAATAAAATCTTAAAAAAAAAAAAAGGAAGGGGCTTGCTTATCAATAGGCTAGCTAACTTCCAGAGAACTGTAACTCCATTTCATGAAGCCCTAACATCTCCCTCCCCTCCCATAACACTGAGGAAGGCTGAGGCAGAAAGAAATGTCAATAAAACGGAATTTCTTTCCAAACATGCAGTCCCTTTGAGAAGTCCCTTTGAGAGGAGGAAGGTAACATTTCTCAAGGAAGCTCCCAACTATCTTCCTATTAATGCCATCCTAGAATGAAAAACCAACTTCACGTGACAAGAGCAAAGCCTCCAGTATCCTGTGTCTCTTCTCTCCTACTGGAATGTTCTTGCAAAACTTCCATTTTTCCTGACATCCCCCAACACCATCATAGAGAGTCAGCCACCCATCACGACACCAGTGTAGCAACCCTTTCTACCCATGGATTGTGTCCCTGTGCTTTAATAAAATCACCTTTTGCTAGCAAAGCCGTCTCAAGACTTCTTTCTTGACCATAGGCCTTGAACTCTAACGTCTTTCCTACATCAGTCCTGTATCTTGTAAGTCCCCTGTGGAAACACCCTTGCAACACAACACTGTCCCATTTCTGTCAACCCACCCATCTCCACCCACCTAACCCACTGAACATTCTGTGTCCTCGGAGGACAGGACACTTCTGTGATTCTGGACTGAAACTGTCACATGACACCTCTTTCAGTCCTTGACTTTGTTGAGTTTGCCAATCTTAATATCCCCAGCATCCCATCCTCACATTCTTTATCTCACATGTTTATCTGGTCCATAGGTTCTAATTACCAATAATCTATAACATGTTTCTGCTCCTTAGTAGATGACTCCATGTCTTCACTTTATCACCATGCTCAAATTTTAAATCTGAGTTGTCTCACAACTTTCAAATTTTTTCTTTCCCCTAATGCCTCTCTTCCAGATTCTCTTCTCCCATTTTCTCAAACACTTCCTTCCTTCCTTCCTTCCTTCCTTCCTTCCTTCCTTCCTTCCTTCC
>ML108408.1:15348-70166 GCA_003697995.1 Taxidea taxus jeffersonii
TCCTTCCTTCCTTCCTTCCTTCCTTCCTTCCTTCCTTCCTTCCTTCCATCCTTCCTTCCTTCCTTCCTTCCCCTCATTGCCTTCTTGTTCTGTATATTGCTTCCTCTCTTCCCCTCTTTCTTTCTTTTGTTCTGTTCTGTTAGTCACCATACAGTACTTCAAGTTTTTCATGTGGTGTTCCATGACTCATTCCTTGTGTATAAGACCCAAGTGCTCACAGCAATAGGTTCCCTATTATAAAGGATGAAGTGATACCCACACGAGTGCATCACAAAGGTCTGCTTCTCTGCAAGTCAATGATAAGCTTCACAGTAATGAACCCTGGCCTTCCACACTACAGCTGAACATGGGGTATGCTAAGCATTCACCACAATCTCCTGTCTTCCAAGACACTGAGCATATGGGTTGTCTCACCAAAAATCTGAATACAAATTTCATCAGTTTCATTTCTCGGCTGAATGGGCCTCAAGTCAAGCCATTGCCTGAGTATCTTTAAAAGTCACTGGCTTCAACACAGCTCACTGATATAGTCCTTGAATCTTAAACATATCAAATCTAACCAGAAGTTGACCTGGGTGTGAGGCTACCATGTAGAAATATCTATCTGAATTCAGGAAAGTAACACTGCACCTGACTACAAGTGGCATGCAGAGTTTGATGTAGAGACTAATCCTGAAGGAAGGGGCTGGAATTCGTACGTTGAGTCAGGAAGGGAGGAACATGAGTGAGCAATCCTTCCACAGCCTCTCCTATCCTGGCCATTAGCAGAGAGTTTACACTGCATGAAAACCCAGCAAGCTGTGGCACAGGAGGAAGATTTCTCACATACTTCACCTCACTCCATGTGTGTTATCTCATGGGAAGAGAAATCTTGTATTTCCAGACAATGGGGAAGAGCCCTCAGCCACGTGTCCCTGTTCAAGTGACATCAGAGCTTGTTCATCCTGGGTCACACCACACACATTTCCCCAGTGTAGGAGAGCCTTTAGTTGAGGCTCTAAACTCGGGAAACATGAGAGAACTCACCCTACCGAAGAAAGTAGACATGATACGCAAGGGGGAAACAATTCTAGGGCAGTGCTCACCTCTGTACACATCAAAACCACCAGAGAGTCACCTTTGGAATGTAATGAAGGTGGGAGACACTTCATTCAGAGAGCGTTAGTCTTATTCATGCCAAAGACCTCACACGGGGTAGAAACCATGGGGTGGGATTGTTGTACAAGAGCTTTCAGAAACATGCATCCCTTTGAGGCCATCGGCACATTCCCATGGACAGAAACTGGTTGAATGCCGTCTACAAGGAAAGCATTTAGTACAGCCCCACCCTTAGCCAGCATCTGAGAACCACACCAGTGGGAACCCAGCAAATGTGGTCAACGTGGAAAAGCCTTTAGATACAGCTCTCACATTTGGAGACACCAGTCAACTCAGAGAAGAGAAACCTGTGTGTGTCATCACTGGGGTCCCGCCTTTACCCAGAGCACCCACCTTGCTTACCACCACAGAAATCACACAGTACAAACGCTGTGTCTCTGATCAATGAGGCAGAGCCTTCGCCAGAAGTGGTCTCTTTCCACCACCAGAGAACTAACTCACGTGGGAAGAAACAATAGCACTGTGTCCGGGTGGGAGAAGCTTTAGCTGGGGCTCTGGCCTGAGCTCCCACTACAGTCTCAGAATGTACATCATCCCTCACACAGGAGCGAAGGTGCAGGGACCTCCTGGGACACCCTGCATCATCGCTGCTGCTGAATGCTGATGAAATCCATGTGGAAATCCCATTCCTCATGGAGCCAACACATGAAGGACCTGGGAGGATTCACACAGAAGAAAATCCTCTTGGTGTGATGAGGAAAGGAATATCCTCAGTTATCCCTTATTCCTCAGCCAGCAATGACACCCTCACACTGAGGAAACACTGATCCCAAAGCAGGGGGGAGGGGGAGGGGGATTCTTCTCCTGACACTCACATCAGAAAATAGTTGATAAAATACCTCCCAAGGAATTCCTTGGTGTGAAATTGAGATACAAACTGAGAGACTGACAATTTTTCACAGCAAAGACATACAATTGGGTAACATTCTGAGGGATGCTGAATGCAGTATTTAGTAACCAACAACTAGAAATAAAGCAAATCTGCTCCCATTCATCAGTACTTCCATAAAGGCCAGTATTACCAAACAGGTGTTGTCTCACAACCATGAGCACTGTGCAAGGTAAGAACGGGTTAACTTTTCCTTTACCAGCTCTCACAATTGACACTGGTACTGTCTCTTGGTAGGAAGTTTTACACATAAAAACACTGCCTGTGATCCATGAGAACACTCAGAAACTTAGAACCAAGGTGATTGACTTATGTTCATGAAAACACTAATCTATCGATGCATGTAGATTGCAAGGATGAATGGCAACAAGAGTCAACAAATACATGGGTTATGATCTAGCTCTCATGTATCAGTAATTCTACCAATATTGTCCTCATTAATTAGAAAGGACTTACAAATCAATTTAATACTTAGAAATATTTGTATTTTCTTTACTTATTTGAGAGCAAGAGAGCTAGAGAGAGATCAAGAACTGTTGGGGTCAGGCAGAGGGGAAGAGGGAGAAGAAGCAGGCTTCACATTGAGAAGGGTGCCCAATGCAGGGCTTGATCCCCCAGGATTCAGGGATCCTGACCTCAGCCAAAGGCAGATGACTTAACCAACCACACCACCCAGGGGCTTCCAAATTAATTTCATTTTTTACAAAGGGCTGTTTTGGAAGAACTGTGTGTATCAGGATAGGAAATAAACTGAACAGTTCAGAGTCAGGCAGTGAGGGCTTCTTCCCAATCTATGAGAATTTGGTAGCCAAGTGGGTTTTTTTTCCACCATCAAGAACAGCTATGTATCTCTGGGCCTGAGAAGAAGTAAGACCACTGAAGACATGGCAATAGTCCCAGATTCAGAAGATTTTAGAACAGGAGGGTGTATTTATGTTCCCTTCCATAAAGACAAAGCACGTCCAGGAATGCCTGTGTGGTTCTATCAGATGAGGGACAAATGCTTCATTTTGCCTTAGGTCATGATCTCAGGGTTGTGAGATCGAGCCCTGTGTCATGCTCTGCAAAGTGTGTGGAGCCTGCTTAAGGGTCTCTCTCTCTCTCCCTCTGCAACTTTCCCTCAAAGAAAAAAAAAAAAGACAGAGCAGGTCCACTCAGACATCCATTTGTAAAGATGCCTGATATTCTTTGCTCTAGATGAATGGCCCAATAAAGAAAGTTTTGCCAGAATGTCTATCGTAGAAAGAATATCTATTTATAAGTTAAACCTGCAATAACTCAGCATTCTGCTACCAGAGGCAACCTGTAGTTCTGAAGTTTTGTGGGGGGCAGGGATTTGCAGAACCTTCTCCATATGTGCCCCTAAGTAATTTTCCCTAAGCAAAAAGCTCTAGATATTCTGGTTAAGGGTACATCTCCAATTTAATCAACAAGAATAGGGTAGCTTTCCCACTGGAAGAAAGGCAGAAGCCAGAAAAAGAAGATACCTAAGTTAAGGCCTGAACCTCAACCCTGGTGGGAGGTTTAGAACCAAGACAACTTATCACAATCACCAGGGAGTCAGAGGTCACACTCCTGTACGTGTTGCACTTGAATCTGCACTGAGGAAACAGAGGCCAGATGCTTCTGATGCTGCCCACGAGGCCACATCACCTTAGTCTTGAAGTACCATCTGTAAAAACAAGGAGAGCATTTAGCTGAGGTCTCAGGACCTGCACTTGGGGAGACAGAGTTACCCAAAACTGAAAACATGCTCCTCCCTCCCAGCAGGGAGTGCAGGTTCAAAGAGGCCAAAACCACAGGGCCCCATGATGTGTGAAAGACTTAGCATTTCTACTGACAGGCATTCACCTAATACTTGCATGGCAAATTGGCTACCAGGAGTTGCATGATGTCCATGCCAGACCCAAGCAGGAAGATGTGGGCCAGGAGGTTGCCCAGAGTTCAGTCACCATCTGCAACTAGTGACAAGAACCTAAATAAAGTTTATGCTGCTCGAGAACCAAAAGAGAAGATCTGCAGAAACCCTATTTCAACTGCATTTTGCATGACTGTCCTATGAATACTTACTTCTCCTTGAATCTTCCTTCATACTTGACATGTGTTCTCATTCATCTACCCCGTAACTTCAATGATAGAGAACTCCTACAGGGGATGTGCATACACTCTACTTCCTCAATGTCTTTTCTACTCTACATGAGTGACCCTCTTAGTCTTACTTCCTTTACTCTTTAACAACTCTGTATTCAAAAGATTTTTATCAGTCATTAATTATTTTTAATTTTTGGCTTTTATTTTAGTCACAGGATACATAAGCAATTCTAAAGAATGAACAAGGCTATCTTGAGATAAATAACAAAGTAAAGTAGTGTTACATTCTTAAATGGAATTCTGTGAGATTCAACAGGCAAACTGCATTATCACATACTGAAAGGAAGCTCTAAACTATGCCAACTGCAAAATCTCTATTTGGCTGAAATGGGCCTCTGGTCTTTCCTTGCTAACACATGCCACTCACAGACAGTAGAACTCAAAAAAGAAAAAAAAGAGAGAAAGAAAAGAAAAGAAAGGAAGGAAGAAAGGAAAAAAGAAAGAAAGGAAAGGAAAAAAAATGCTAATCACCACACAATGCAAACATAACCTTTACCATAGAGATTGAAGGAATTTCATTCCTAAACAGAGATTCTGATGCTGACCCAAAGTGCAAGCCCTCCAACTACCAGCTTCTAGAGGATTCCGGGATGATTTAGGGCTACATTCTGATAGGAATTTCCCAATCGGAAACACTGCCAGCCTCCAAAGTGAGGTCCCCAAACCTATTTGCAAACTAAATAGTTTCACAGCTTCACAGGACCCACTGTGAGGCACAGAAACACCTTGTGGTGGTGGCAGTGGGTGCCAGTCCAGATGGGTGATGGATTTTAGTTTAACAGATTTGGGATCGTTTCTTACAGGCAAGAAGGCAGTGGCCATCACACTCGGTTTCTTGGCATCTATTCTTACTAAGCCTGGCAGGTACAGTGACTGACCATACAGATTTTGAAACCCTGCTGTGCTGGAACTTTTCATGAGGAATCCCTAGAGTGAACTTTCAATAGTGTGTCCAGGCCAAAGCCAAGCCCAATACTCACATCAGACTTGTCTGCAATACCTGTTGATTTGGGTGGATTTCTCTTCTCAAGGTCCCCCAAATATCTTGAGGTTCCTATACCTGCCACCATGTAACATTCCCTACTCATCTGGCAAGGCTTCTGGGCACTGTGTCATCGAAGTGTCAAATCTCTGCCCCAAGGGACTCCATAAACTCACCCTTAATTCCTGAAAATTGTCTGGTCATATCTGAGTCTATGCATGTCTCTCTCAAATAGGACATTTCACTCAATCCCTTTGTAAAATAAAAATGTTTCCAGTGGTGTCCTGTTACAAGAAAAAGGCACTAATCCTAAGTACCTTGGAAGAAAGAATTCTCCCTGAGAGTTTCTGAATGATGGAGGGCTCAGGGAGGAAGAGGAGTTAAATGCTCCCATTTGTTCACACAGAAATATTTCTTTGCATTTCTATAGATCGTGGATATTTACAGATACAGTTTCCCTCAATGTGGAGGAAGAAACATTAAAGAACCAACAATGTTGCAAACAAGAGTCACCAAGATAGACTCATCTTCCTTAATTCACTCAGCCTCCCATTATTAATTCTTATTTGGCTTGAATGCAGCTTTCCCATGAGTTCTGCAAATCCGTACCCAGTTTAATATTAGGATATTCAAGATCAGACACTAAGAATCAGAGGGTGTAAAGGATTTTTCAACAGTGTTCATGGAGGCTTCCTAGATGGTAGCAAGTCTCTGGAGCCCACGGCCTCTCCCGAGGTGCACAGATCCATTCAGTGCCCCCTTTGCATCCACCATGGTCAGGCAGGCCCTGCCATTTCTCCTCTGGGTGCCCAGCACACCCTCTTCTGGTGCCCACCAGGCTGCTCAGCCTCTGTGTTCCCTGTCCTCAATGGACCTCTTTGGAAGGCTGTAACCCAAAAAGGGGTGGATGGAGCAAACATACACCTCCCCACCCTTTCTCCCTCCTTGCACCCATACGAGGTTTGTGCATGGGGAGAAGAGCTGTGGGGACATGCACATGGGGTTCTTCCTGTGTGGTGCTTCTAAGAATCCCCTTGCACAGAGCCTGACCCTAAGCACTTAACAGGCTCCTTTAGTCTCCATCACCGCCACCTGCCCACCCCAGTCATGGGGCAGCGTTCCATCTGCCAGCATCCCCATAATGCCCCCCCCTGCACCCTAGCTAGCTGTCCTGTTTCCAATGCCCAGGTGCTGTCCTAGGCATCAGAAAGGAGACTCAATGGGGAGACATGCCCACTGCACCCATGTGCCTGAGTGCGCTCCACATCACACTGCCAGCTTCAGGGTTGTGGGGATGGCAGACTTCATGCTGTGTGCATTTTGTCCTGAGACATGCCAACCCCGTCCGGTGTGGCACAGAGCATGGAGCTGGGCTTCAGCCCTCTGGCAACCTGGTTGGCTGATGCAGCTGCCTGAACATGCCTGCCTCCCTCCCTGGCCCCAGTCCTTTCCTACAAACATCTGCCTGGGCCCTGTGACTCTGGCTCTGCCTCTGCTGCCCTGGGCCCTTGGTGCAGGCTGCCAACAGGCAGTTTAGGAGCTGCAGACTTCAGCTGGCCATCTCTGTGCTCCCCTCAACCCAACCACCATGGTGATCAATGTAGGCTCAAGTGCCAGACAAGACTGGAGCCCCCACCTTCCTGCTCAAATGCTGGGGGCCCTCTATAACAAGGCACATCTGCCCCAAATACCTACTCCCCAGACTCCACTCCACCAGCCAAATAACCCCTAGGGACAGATCTACCAAGATGTCAACACAACCTACACTCCAGGCATCATATTTCACTCAGTCTCTCCTGGTACACCTGTGGGTCAGAGGAGGTTCTGGCACAACAGCACAAATAACACTTGAGAAGTGAGCAAATGTGTTTTGCCCAGGGTGGCAACTTTTCAAGATACCCTGCAGCAGGCATGATTGTCAAACTCCCTGTGCTAAGGTAAGAGCCCTGCTCTGACACTGATGAGCAAGCCACAGACCAATAGCACCTGTGCGGGTAAATGGGCCCAAATGCATTCTGGGTCCTTTCATTTTGTTGTTTTGATTTTGCTCCAAAGCCCAGGGAGATACCTCTAGGGCATGGATGGGGCTGTCTATTCAAGAGCACAGGAGGCAAATAAGCCATATGTTCCACTCAGCACCACTCCTGCGATAGGCTGTGTGAAGCTACTACCCGGGCGCTACCCTGTAAACTCAGCAGGGCCAAGGCACAGCCTGCTCCCTGGAGGTGGAGAGAGCAGGAATGCAGTCCCTGAGCCACACATTCTGAAGCCAGAACTCTAAGGGAACTATGCATGTGGGCTTGTGGTAGCACAGAAACTGGCAGGCACCATGCTACCCTGAAAGCCATTCAGGCTCGTGGCAGACTCAGAGGAGGTGCTCAGTGGCTGCTCTGCAATCCAAATCATCTCTACTCTATCCTGACTCAGACCAAATTGGAACCCCCATGGTCCCTCCAAGGTCAGGTGGCATAAAAAGGGCCTAGGGTAGGGTAGGTGCTCATTTGATGTTTAGAGACTGTGGAACATGAATGGTGATACATGGGTCCTGAGACTCCAAATTTACCCCACCTCAGAATCACCCTGAGATGCCCAACTCCCATTCTCCCTCCCATCAATGTCTGTTGGTCTATGAGTCTGGGAGGGCTGCAGCATCCAGAGTGCTGGCCAGGGGGCCAAGGGCTCTGGGTCTCATGTCTCCTCTAGGATACTCAACAAATAAGGAAAAGAACTGCTCAAGCTATGACCACATAGATGAACAAAGGCTATGTCCAGGATCCCCAGCTGCAGCAGGGTTGTGAATCTTGTCCAGGGACAGGGATACATGCCCAATTCCCTCTGACACCCACACAGCCGCTGTCTATAGGGTGACACCAACAACTTAGTAAACACTGTCCTGGTCCCACAGTAGAGACTGCTGCTTTGTTGTAGGAAAACTCCTTTCTTGTGTGTTGAACTGTGTCCTCCATAAAGATACTTTGGTGTCCTAACTCCAGCACCTATGGATGCCACCTTACATGGACACAAGCTTTTGCAGAACTTTCAGTTAGGAGGAGGTCACATTGGGTAGGGAGGGCTTAATCCAATGACTGGTTTCATTTTTGGAAGGCAGTTTGCTTTTATTTATCAAGGTTTTCAATGCACTATGCTTTTAATCCATCGATTACACTTTTAGCAATCTACCCGACATAAAGGATTTCATATACTGTATCCTGAGTCAGGCAAATACAACCTCAAACAATCCCCCACGACACTCCAAAACAGAGTATCTATGGATCTTTTTAATGACACCCAATGTCAAGAGGACTGACTGCCTTCAAGTTTGAAGGTCACTAGCAGCAAAGCTTCTTCCAGATGTAATGACAAAAGTTGGACAGAGCATCAGACTATAACAGCTAATGATTTAGCTAATAGCTAAATCATGAGCAAGCTATTATAATAGCTAATTCACATGGGGAGCCCAAGTGTTCTGCATTATCAGTTGTTGAAGATGAAGATAAAGCATTTGAAGAAGCAAATTTACTATCAAGCAATCCTTTGACAGATACTAAGGAAATAAGAAGAACCAAAGGTCCTTAGAAGAGGAAAAGAATTTAACACACTCTTGGGAGAGCTTCATGGAAGCATGGAAGCAGAGACTGAAGGGATGTGTTGTAATACTGGGACTTCTAAGAAGAACATCTATTCAGTCATTCAGATTTGAATGATGTGTTGCATCTTTGTGCAGAGTGAAATTGTGTCTGTTGTCATGTTAATGAGGATGTGGGCAGCTCACCAGGAGAAGCAACCTTGTGATCAGAGGTGGGATGGAACATTCCATCCCATTCCTGACTTATGGCTAGAGGAAAGGGTCTATAGGCTCAACAAATGGCCAATGGCAAATGCTTTCATCAGACTAGCCTGTGGAATGAAGCCTCCACAAAACCCCTAAAGGACGGGGTTCAGCCTGCTGGTGTGGGAAGTAGAAAAAGCAGTGGGCAGCAATGCCTGGAACATGGCCAGGATGTGGCAAGGGCTCAGGTTATGCCAGCCTCCTTTGCCTTCTACATTTTGCAGGTTTTCTGATTGTCCCTTTGGATTGGATCTGACACTTGAATATAAGTCCTGGAACTATAAAATGTGTACCAGAAAACACAGGGTTTAGAAAGGTCCTTGACAAAGGTCTTGGTAGTGGTTCTTTTAAGCTGATACCAAAGTAAAAACAAGCAAGGAAGCAATGTGTGGGCCTACATCAAACTATAAAACGTCCAAACAACAAAGGAAACAATCAAAAAAATAAAAAGGTAACCTAAAGTATGGGAAAACACTTGTAAATTATATATCTGATAATATGTTAATATTCAAAATATAAAGAACTCATGCAATGCAACAGCAAAACAAAAAAACACACACAAAAGCACCAAAACGTCAAAAACTCCACAAGCAATCTTATTTAAAAAGGAGCAGATCCAAATAGATTTTCCTAAAGAAGACCTACAGATGGTCTACATGAACACGAAAAGATGCTCAACATGATTAATCATCAGGGCAATGCAAATCAAACCAGAATGAGGAACCACTTCACACCTGTCAAAAGGGCCATTATCAAAAAGACAAGAAAAAGCAAGTTTTGGTGAAGATGTGGAGTAGAGGAAAACTCTTCTGCACTGTTACTGGGAGTATAAATGGGTACGGCCAATGTGGAAAACAGTACAGAAGTTCCTCAAAAAAAAAAAAAAAAAGAGAAATAGAACTACCTTAGGGTCCAGAAATTCCCTTTCTGAGTACTTATAGGAAGGAAATGAAAACACAAACTCACAAAGGTATATTCACTCCTGTGTACACTGCAGGATTATTTACAACAGCGAAAATAAAGAAACAACCTAAATGCCATCAGTGGATGAATGGATAAAGAAATTGTGGTTGATAAACACAGTGGAATCCCACTGAGACATAATAAAGGATGAAATCATTTCATTTACAACACAGTGGCCATTGAAGGCATGATACTAAGTAAAACAGGCCAGACAGAAAGACAAATACTAGAAATCATTTACATCACTTACTTTAAGAACCTTAAAACAAACAAAACAAAAACAAAAATCTGAGCCCATAAAACAGATGGGAAGTGGCAGAAGTAGGGGATTGGAGGTGGGAGAATGGGTGAAGGGGTCTAAAGGAAAAAGAAAACAAGCCCACTTATAGCATTTTTTTTTTTTAATGAAGTAATCTGTACGCCCAACGTGGCTCCAACTCACAACCCTGAGATCAAGAGTGTACACTCCACCGACCTAGCCAGCCAGGGGCCCCGAATTGTAACATCTTCCAATACTCAATGTATTGAGAAAGGGGAAACTAATTTAATCTATTGTATTTTGAGGGCTCCGTATTTATTTAGTAGAAGTTGAAATGAAAGAACACAAACTTCAGAGTCACACACGTGGGTCTGTATCTGGTTCTAATATTTATCATGACACTGAGCAAGTAACTTAAATTTTTAATTTTACTTATTTATTTGAGAGAGAGAGAGAGAAAGAACATAAGCTGGGGGAGAGGGAGAGTGAGAAGAAGACTCCCCACTGAGCAGGAAGCCTGCTCAATCCAAGGAACCTGGGAATATGTCCTGCACCAAAGGCAGAAGCTTCAATGACTAAACCACCCCAGTGCCCCTAATTAACCTCTTTTCTACCTGTATTTCCCCACCTCTGAGGATATTATGAATATTTGCTTTTAGAATAGATTATATTTTTAATTTAAGAATAGTTTTTAGAATTGAATGAAATAGAGGTCACTTAGAATAATACCTATGAGAGTAAGCTCTCAAAAAATATTTTAAAAAATCTTATTCGGGAGATTTTTTAAAAAATCTTATACCTGGGAGGCACAGTCAGTTAAGTGGCTGACTCTTGATCTTCGTTCAAATCACGATCCCAAGCTGCTGGGAGAGAGCCCTGAACCAGGCTCCACACTCAGCGGGGAGGCTGCTAGAGGATTCCCTCTTTCCCTCTTCCCCTCCCCTTTCTAGCATATGCATGTGCATGCACTCTCTTTCTGTCTCTACAACAAATAAATATGCCTTTAAATATATTATCCTGAACATTTGGTGGTTGCATAATCATGAGCATTATAACTTTTCATACTTGGGCAGTATCTCCTAGTTTACAAAGCACTTGTATACACATTCTTTTCTTGGAGTCAGGATATGGTTCTGGGAAAAGAATTTATTGTTTCTATTCTATAGAAAATTAAAAAGAAAACCAGACTTAGAGCAGGGGTGATTTGTTCATGGTTGCAGAGCTAACAGATGATCTTCTGATTATCAGTCCAATGGAGTAGAAAAAGAAAAAAATAGAAACACTGTAACAAGAGCAGAAGAAGGGCACTACAAACTAATAATGGAATCAATGCAGTAAGTGGATGCAACATTTATAAATATGTACCCACCCAACAGACGAGCAACTGAATATGTAGAGCATGTATGAACAAACCTAAGAGGAGCAATCAGCACCAATACCATAGGGAACTTTGATACCTAACACTCTCTCAATGAATACACCATCCAGACAGAAGATCCCAAAGGAAACAGCCTCAAACAACCGTTACTTAGATGGACTTGACAGATATACACAGAGCCCACCATCCAATCACAGCATATGGAATACAATCCTCTCAAGTGCACATAGAACATGCTACACCATAGGTAATATGTGAGGCCACAAGACAAGTCAATAAACTCCAGAAGGCTAGAATTTTTCCAAATGATGACTGAAATCAAATCAACCGTCTTTTCCAACCACAGTGGTATAGAGCTAGAAATCAATTACAAGAAGAAAACTGGAATTTCATAAATGCAGAGATTAAAGAACATGCTACTGAACAACCAATTGGATCCATGAGCAAACCAAAAGAGTAACCAAGAAATACGTTGAGACAAATGAATATATAATACAATGAAACACAATGTATGGAACGCGGTAAAATGGGTTTTAAAATGGGACACCAGATTAGTTGGTGGAGCACTCTGACTCTTAATCTTGTGGTTTTGAGTTTCAGACCCACACTGGGCATAGAGCTCACTTTATTTTTTTAAATATGTGATTTATTTATTTGACAGAGAGAGAGAGAGAGAGATTGAGCAAAACGAGGGGAACAGCAGGCAGTAGGAGAGAGAGAAAGTGGCTCCCTGTGCTGAGCAGGGAGCTGAAGCAGGGATCAACACCAAGAACCTAAATTCATGACTTCAGCCAAAGGCAGATGCCTAATAGACCGAGCTACCAAGGACACCCTTAGATCTAACTAAAGAAAAAAAAAAAGTGGTTCTAAGAGGGCAGTTTATACTGATATAGGCCTAGCTCAAGAAACAAGAAACATCGCAAATAAGCAACCTAACTTGATACCTCAAGGAAACAGAAAAGAACAAATAAAGTCTAATGTTAATAGAAAAAAGGAACACATCAGAACTGAAAGAAATGAAATATAGACTAAAAAGACAATAGAAAGATTAAAAGAAAAACAATAGAAAGATCAACAAAAGAGCTGCTTCTTTGAAAAGAACAAAGCTGACAGATTCTCAGCCAGACTAAAGCTAAGAAAAAGAAAGAGGACTCATCATCAGAAATGAAAGAGATGTTCCCCCTGATACCATAGATATGCAAAGACTCATAAGAAAGTAATATGAACAATTACACCCCAACAAGTTGGACAATCCAAAAGAAAAGGATAAATTCCCAGAAACATACAACCTGCCAAGACTGAATCCTGAAGAAATGGAAATTCTCAACAGACCAATGACAAGTAGGGAGATTAAATAAGAAATCAAACACTTCCAACAAGCAAAAGTCCAGGACCAATGACAAGTAGGGAGATTAAATAAGAAATCAAAACCTTCCAACAAGCAAAAGTCCAGGACCCCATGGTTTCACTGGTGAATTCTACAAAACATCCACAAGAAAAAAAATTAATACCAATCCTTCTCAAACTCTGCCAGAAAAACAACAGGAAGGAATGCTCCCCACGTCATTTAACGAGGCCAGCATGGCCCTTATCAAAACCTCCCAAGATGCCAAAAGAAAATTACAGAACAGTATCTGTGATGAACATAGACATAAAAATCCTCAACCAAATATCAGCAAACCAAATGCAAAAATACAGGAAGATGTATGATCCAGTAAGATTTACTTCAGGGATACAAGGGCAGTTCAACATCCACAAAGCAATCAAAGTAATGTGCTGCATTAACAAAATGAAGGATCAAAATCATAGGGCCATCACAACAGATGGAGAAAAAGCATTCTACAAAATTCAACATTGATTTTGATGAAAACTCTCAACAAAGAAGGTATACAGAGAACCTAATTCAACATAATAAAGGCCATACATGACTGGCCACATCATCTGTCATGGTGAACATCAAAAGCCTTTCTTCTAAGACTAGGGAAAGTCAAGGATGCTCACTCTTACCACTTTTATTCAACACACATTTGGCCCTTGAATAATGCAGGGATTAGGGATACCCAGCCCCTGTGCAGTTGAAAATCTCAGCATACTTTTGACTCCCCCCAAACTGAACAACTAATAGCCTACTGGTGATTGGAAGCTTTGCCAATAACACAGAGTTGATGAACACATATTTTGTATGTATCATGTACATTGTATGTATCATGGACAATATTCTTACAACAAAGTAAGCTACAGAAACAATGTGATTAAGAACAGCCTGATGGAGCTAGAGTGTGTTATCCCCAGTGAAATAAGGCAGTCAGATAAAGACAAATGCCCTATGATTCCACTCCTATGGAATGTAAGAAACAAAACAGATCAGACAATGGGAAGGGAATGACAAAGAATAGAGGGAGAAACAAACTGTAAGAGATGCTTGAGGACAGAAAACAAACTGAGTATTTATAGAGGGGAGGTAGGCAGGGGATGGACTAACTGGGTGATGGCATCGGAATCACAATCACAATCATTGTGATTTAATCACAATCACAAGAGGAAATTTGGTAAGAACCCAAATACATGGAGACTCAACAGCATCCTTCAAAAGAATGAATGGGTCAACCAGGAAATTAAAGAAGAATTGAAAAAAAAAAACCCATGGAAACAAACGATAATGAAAACACAACGGTCCAAAACCTATGGGAAACAGCAAAGGCAGTCCTGAGAGGAAAATATATAGTGATACAAGCCTATCTCAAGAAACAGGAAAGGTCTCAAATACACAACCTAACCCTACACCTAAAAGAACTTGAGAAAGAACAACAAAGAAAGCCTAAACCCAGCAGGAGAACAGAAATAATAAATATCAAAGGAGAAATCAATGAAATAGAAACAAAACAAACAAACAAACAAACAAACAAAAACAATAAAACAAATCAGCGAAACTAGGAGCTGCTTCTTTGAAAGAATTAATAAGATTGACAACCCCCTGGCCAGCTTTATCAAAAAGAAAAGAGAAAGGACCCAAATAAATAAAATCATGAATGAAAAAGGAGAGATCACAACCAACACCAAAGAAATACAAACAATTATAAGAACATATTATGAGCAACTCTATGCCAACAAATTTGATAATCTAGAAGAAATGGATGCTTTCCTAGAGACATATAAACTGCCAAAACTGAACTAGGAAGAAATAGAAAACCTGAATAGACCCATAACCAGTAAGGAGATTGAAACAGTCATCAAAAATCTCCAAACAAACAAAAGTCAGAGCCAGATGACTTCCCAGGGAAATTCTACCAAACATTTAAAGAAGAATTAATTCCTATTCTCCTGAAACTGTTCCAAAAAATAGAAATGGAAGGAAAACTTCCAAACTCATTTTATGAGGCCAACATCACCTTGATCCCCAAACCAGACAAGGATCCCATCCAAAAAGAGAATTACAGACCAATATCCTTGATGAACACAGATGCGAAAATTCTCACCAAAATCCTGGCCAATAGGATCCAACAGTACACTAAGAGGATTATTCACCATGACCAATTCGGATTTATTCAAGGGCAGCAAGGTTGGTTCCACATGTGCAAATCAACCAATGTGATACAATACATTAACAAAAGAAAGAACAAGAACCATATGATACTCTCAATAGATGCTGAAAAACATTTGACAAAGTACAGCATCGCTTCCTGATCAAAACTATTCAAAGTGTAGGGATAGAGGGCACATACCTCAATGTTATCAAAGCCATCTATGAAAAACCGACCGCAAATATCATTCTCAGTAGAGAAAAATGGAGAGCTTTTCTGCTAAGGTCAGGAACATGGCAGGGATGTCCGTTATCACCACTGCTATTCAACATAGTACTAGAAGTCCTAGCCTCAGCAATCAGACAACAAAAAGAAATTAAAGTCATCCAAATCAGCAAAGAAGAAATCAATCTATCACTCTTTGCAGATGATATGATACTATATGTGGAAAACCCAAAAGGCTCCATTCCAAAACTGCTACAGCTTGTACAGGAATTCAGTAAAGTGTCAGGATATAAAATCAATGCACAGAAATCAGTTGCATTCCTTTACACCAACAACAAGACAGAAGAAAGAGAAATTAAGGAGTCAATCCCATTTACAATTACACCCAAAACCATAAGATACCTAGGAATAAACCTAACCAAAGAGGCAAAGAATCTATACTCAGAAAACTATAAAGTACTCATGAAAGAAATTGAGGAAGACACAAAGAAATGGAAAAATGTTCCATGCTCATGAATTGGAAGAATAAACATTGTGAAAATGTCTATGCTACCTAAAGCTATCTACACATTTAATGCAATGCCTATCAAAATCCCATCCAATTTTTTCAAAGAAATGGAACAAATAATCCTAAAATTTATATGGAACAAGAAAAGACCTCGAATAGCCAAAGGAATATTGAAAAGAAAGCCAACATTGGTGGCATCACAATTCCAGACTTCAAGCACTATTACAAAGCTGTCATCATCAAGACAGTATGGTACTGGCACAAAAACAGACACATAGATCAATGGAACAGAATAGAGAGCCCAGAAATAGACCCTCAACTCTATGGTTAACTAATCTTCAACAAAGCAGGAAAGAACATCCAATGGAAAAAAGATAGCCTCTTCAACAAATGGTGTTGGGAAAATTGGACAGCCACATGCAGAAAAATGAAATTGAACCATTTCCTTACACCACACATGAAAACACTCAAAATGGATGAAGGACCTCAACGTGAGAAAGGAATCCATCAAAATCCTTGAGGAGAACACAGGCAGCAACCTCTTTGACCTCAGCTGCAGCAACTTCTTCCTAGGAACAATGCCAAAGGCAAGGGAAGCAAGGGCAAAAACAAACTATTGGGACTTCATCAAGATCAAATGCTTTTGCACAGCAAAGAAAACAGTCAACAAAACCAAAAGACAACTGACAGAATGGGAGAAGATATTTGCAAATGACATATCAGATAAAGGGCTAGTATCCAAAGTCTATAAAGAGCTTAGCAAACTCAACACCCAAAGAACAAATAATCCAATCAAGAAAGGGGCAGAGGACATGAATAGACATTTCTGCAAAGAAGACATCCAGATGGCCAACAGACACATGAAAAAGTGCTCCACATCACTGGGCATCAGGGAAATACAAATCAAAACCACAATGAGATACCACCTCACACCAGTCAGAATGGCTAAAATGAACAAGTCAGAAAATGACAGATGCTGGCGAGGATGTGGAGAAAGGGGAACCCTCCTACACTGTTGGTGGGAATGGAAGCTGGTGCAATCACTCTGGAAAACAGCATGGAGGTTCCTCAAAAAGTTTAAAATAGAGATACCTTATGACCCAGTAATTGCACTACTGGGTATTTACACTGAAGATACAAATGTAGTGATCCGAAGGGGCACGTGCACCCGAATGTTTATAACAACATTGTCCACAATTGCCAAGTTATGGAAAGAACCTAGATGTCCATCAACAGATGAATGGATAAAGAAGAAGTGTATATATATACAATGGAATACTATGCATCCATCAAAAGAAATGAAATCTTGCCATTTGCGACGACATGGATGGAACTAGAGGGTATTATGCTTAGCAAAATAAGTCAATTGGAGAAAGACAACTATCATATGATCTCCCTGATATGAGGAAGTGGAGATGCAAAGTGGATGGGGGTTAAGGTGGTAGAAAAAGAATAAAGGAAACAAGATGGGATCAGGAGAGAGACAAACCAAAAGACTGTTAATGTCATAAAACAAACTGAGGGGGGTGGGGGGAGGGGTGTTGGGAGAGGGTGGTGGGGTTACACTATATGTTTATATAAAAATTTAAAAAAAAAGCTTGAGTGGTTGCTGGCACACTGGCTTAAGAACAGACACGCACAAGAGCAGAACAGAAGAGAAAGTCCAGAAGTAAATGCACACATCCATGTTCCAGCACCTTGTGACAACTGGAGAGCCATGTGCAAAAGATCAAAACTGAACTACTATCTTATGCCATACACAAAAATTAAGTCAAAATGGATTTAAGACTTCAATATAAGACCTGAAACCATAGAACTCTTAGCAAAAAACACATGGGCAAAGCCCCTTGACATAGATCCTGGCAGAGATGTTTTGGTATTACCCTCCAAAGGCCACAGCAACAACAGCAAAAATAAACAAGTGAAAGGACATCAAACTAAAAAGCCCCTGCCTAGCAATGAAAATCACCAACAAAATAAATAGGCAACCTAACTTCTGAGAGAAAAGATTTGCCAAGCACATGATAAAAGGTTCATATCCTATATATATGTATATATAAAAACTCATACAACTCAGTAACAACAACAACAAGCAATGCAATTAAAAAGTGGAAGGACAGGGGTGCCTGGGTGGCTCAGTGGGTTAAAGCCTCTGCCTTCGGCTCAGGTCATGATCCCAGGGTCCTGGGATCAAGCCCCACATCAGGCTCTCTGCTCAGCAGTGAGTCTGCTTCTCTCTCTCTCTCTCTGCCTGCCTCTCTGCCTACTTGTGACCTCTATCAAATAAATAAATAAAATATTTTTTAAAAAAGTGGAAGGACTACCAAATGGACATTATCCAGAGAAGACCTACAGAGAACCAACTTGTAGGTGAAAAGTGGCTGAACATCATGAATCATCGAGGAAATGCAAATCCAAACAACGAGGTATCACCTCACAGTGGCGAGAAGGCTTAATATCAAAAAGACAAGAAATCACAAACATGAGTGAGGATGTGGAAGGAAGGGAACCCTGGGGCACTGTTGATGGGAATCCTGGGGCACTGTTGATGGGAATGTAAGTAGGTGCAACCACTGAGGAAACAATATGCAATTCCTCAAAAAGTTAAAAATACAACTACCCTGCAATCCAGCAATTTCTCTTCTGGCCCTTTATTCAAGCAAAACAAAACAAAACAAAACAAAAACTATTTGAAAAGACATATGAAGGGGGAGATGAAGCATGAGAGTTGGTAGACTCAGAAACAAATGGAGGGTTTTGGAGGAGTGGGGGTGGGGGTTGGGTGAGCCTGGTGGTGGGAATTAGGGTAGGTGCATATTGCATGGGGCACTGGATGTGGTGCATAAACAATGATTTCTGGAACACTGAAAAGAAATAAGAACAACAACAAAAAAGAAACAACAGATGAACCCCCATGTTCACTGCAGCATTATTTAGAATAGATAAGAGAAGAGGACAACCTACGTGTCCATGGAGGGATAAATCAATAAAGAAGATGTGGTGTATTACTCTTTGGTCATCCTAAAAAAAAATCTTTCCATTTGCAACCATGGACTGGATGGACCCAAAGGGCATGATGCTAAGTGAAATGAGTCAACAACAAATGCTATATGATGACATCACTTTTACATGGCATCTAAAAAAAACATTTAAAACTGAGCTTAAAGAGACAGTGAACAGATGGGTGGTTGATGGGCAGGGGGATGGGTGTGAGGTGATGACAAGGGTCCAAAGGTACAAGCATAGAGGGATAAAATAAGCAAGTCACAGGGTGTAATGGGCAACATGGTGACCACAGTTAATAACACTGTACTGCAAACTTAGAAGTTGCTAAGAGTAATCTTACAAGTTATCAAAAGAATAAGATTTTGTAAAACAAGACAAGACAAAACTGGATTTAAACAGATAAGGCATACAGCATTGCTCAGAGGACTCAGAATGTACACTGAACTGCAAACATCTGCACGGAGGCTGCCCTCATGTTCCTCACAGAGACTAAAGGACAGCTTTCAAAACTGGTGAGTGCATGCACAGAATGGCATGTAAGGTGCTGGGCTCACTCTGCTCAGCACAGACCACCCTGCATCACACTTCGGGGTATGGGAAGAAGCAGGGAGTTGATGAGGAATACTGAAGAAGTTGAGGAAGGGTAGCAATGCTGGGTGTATGGAAAGTGCCTTAATGGTTTCCAAATCCCTGGGCATGGTCCATCTCCTAGGTGTCTTTTGAGATCCTACACAAAAAAACATTGCTGCTATCTACTCGGGCTCATTCAGCTGGGCAGCCAAGTTCTTTACTTCACTAGTAATCTCTGAATCATCCCTGTCTTGTGACCCTAATCATGGGGGAGAAGAGCACATAAAATTGGTCTCATTTCTCTCTGTTGGGATGGTCCCTCAGCTGTTGCTCTCAATCACTAACAAAGGCTGTTTCTGACTATGCCATCAATGGACTGCAAGTGAATCAAGACAACTATAGTAACAAAAATAGGTAACATTTATTCCTATGTGTTAGGTGGTGTCTAAGCCAATAAGGTCCAGAGCAAAGCATGGAGGCAGGAGGGGTTGGGATAAGCCCCAATAATGGAGAGCTTTGAAGTATGGGTTTTGGATCCACAGAGACAAGGGCTTGAAATCTAGTTGCAAACATTATCTGTGTCTCTAAGACCCAGGGCCCTCTCAGGATCCTAGCTGACTGAGATAATCAAGCTGGTGAAGTATATAAAATGCTGAAGCCAGGTGCCAGCTCCTCAATTACCTAATGGTGATACTCGTGAGGGTGACCATCACATTGGTGTTTGCTTACCCTGAACCAGGCACCAGGGTTCACATTTACCTTGGATGTGTGTTCCATTTACTGATTCACTAAATCCTTAAAACAAGCCTACATAGGTACTATTTTCAGGTCCATCTGTCAGATGATAAATCTGAGGCGTGGAGATGACATCCCCTGCTGAAGGTCAGGCAGTTAGAAGTACAATGAGAGGAATGACAACCAGTACTATGAACCTATCTGTAATAAACTTATTACTCCTGTTAAATCCTACAATAATCCCAAGGTTTTGAAATTCTGACAGCTTTACAGATGGAGAGCCTGAGGCACAGTCCCAGGGTCAAGGCCCTACCCACCTAGCCTCCCCAGTGTGAGAAAGCACCCTCTGGCAGTCTACCTTGGCCTAGTCCTCCCCTCCTGGCTACTTCATTCCCTCCATCCCCCTACTGTTGTCCAGCTCTACTGCTCTGCCCCTCTGTCGTGCAGCTGCTGCCCACTGGCCACGACACATCATTGCTGCACCACTGCTGCTCTGCTGCCCCCCCAGAACCACTACTACCCTCAAAGCTACTGCCCAACTACCCCCCCACCTGTTGCCCCTTTGTGTTTCCAACACCACCACTGCTACCTTGGTCACCCAGCTGCCGCTACCCACCTCCGATGCACTGCTCAGCTCCCTAAGCCAGGCTGCACCATTGCCATGCAGCTGCAGTGGCACTGGTCTATCCTACCCCTTCCCGGAGCCAATGCCATCCCACATTGCCCCCCACCCCACCATTCTGCTGCCACCCCAATGTCCTCCCCCAAGCCACTGCTTCCCTGCTATCCCGCCGACTTGCTGCTGTGGCCCCGCAGCACTGACCCACTTATGGGGGCGTCACTGCTGCCCTCTGTCCTGGATTGCTGCTGCCTTTGGCTGCCTTGCCTGCCACACTTTTGCCGCTGCAAAAGATTTGCCGCTGCCGCAGGCTTGCCCCTCTCCCCATGCTCTACCACCTTGCTGCCCCCCACCCCCCAGCGCTGGTGCAGCCCCATGCCCCAACCTGCACCCAACCGCGTGCCATTACTGCCTCGCATGCCCCACCATGTTGCCAGGGCCCCAAGATGAGCCACGCCCCCTTGCTACAGCCCCACTACACCCTCCCCCACTGCCACCCTGCCAGGCGCAGCTACTGCACCCTGCTGTCACTGCCCCCCCTTAATGCCCACCAATCCCAATTTGCTGCTACTGCCCTATGTCCCAATACTGCTCTATGTCTTGCTGCTGCTGCTGCTGAAACCCCCTAGATGCCCCGCCCCAACATGCACCCCTGACCCCGCCCACACCACCCCCTTAGCACCGCTGCTGCTGCTCCACTGCTGCCCTGGATCCACAGCTGCTGTTGCTTCCAGCTGCCCCGCCCCATATTAATGAGCACTAGGGCCCAGCCCTGCCTGCACACTGTTGCTGTACTGCCATCACCAAGCTAGTCCGGTCTTCCTCACCATGGGTTACCGCCTAGGTTCCACACCCCACCACCAATGTTGACCTGCTGACCCACCTGGCTGTCATACTGTTCCCACCCCCCTGGTCTCACCACTCCTCCCTGCAATGCTACTGCCTGGCTGCCCCCTCCAGCCCACTCCAGTGCCTCCACCCTGCCCTGTCCCATTGGTGCACTGCAGCCACATGCCTGGTCCTGGCCCCCAATACCCGTGTTGCTACTAAAGGGCTACACCTCCCCCTCACATGTTGTGCTGCCACCCAGCTGATCCCTACAACCTGGAACTGCGGCCACCCCACTGTGCCATTCCCCCCACTGCCACCCTGCTGCACCCCACACACCTGCCGCTGTCCCTTCCAACTCCTATTCCTGACAGGCCGCTGCCACCCTCCACTCTGCTACTGCTATCAAGCTCCACAGTACCACCGCTTTGTCCCTAGCCATTGCTGCCCTGCTGCTCAGCCCTGTTGTCACTGATGCCCCCCTTGTGCCACTTCCAGCGCCCATGCAGCTCCATTGTGCTCCCACCAGGACTCTGCTGCCCTGCTGAGCCCCCTCCAGCACTGCTACAGCCCTCACTTGCTGCCCTGGTGCCTGTGTTTCCAACACCACTGCCACTGCTACCTTGGTCACCCTGCTGCTCCTGCCCATCTCCACTGTGCCGCCCTGCCCCCACGCCGTGCTGTGCCATTGCTGTGCAGCTGCTGCCCCGCTGGTCCCTCCCAACCCACATCCCTGTCAATGCCTTCCCCTTTTGCCTCCCCATCTGCTGCCATCCCACTGTGCCCACCCCCACAGTTCCCTGCCCCCCTCATCCCCTCCAGCACCATTTCTTCACTGCTTACTGCCCCCTTGCTGCTGCAGCTGTACAGCACTCCTGCCCAGGAGCCCCCATTACACCAGAGCCTCTGCCACTGCAGATCCATTGCTGCCCTCTGTCCTGCTGCTGCTGCTGCTGCTGCTCCTCCTGCTGCGTTTCCCTGCCCTGCCCACCCAGCTGTTGACCTGATGCTGCTGCCCTAATGGTCCCGTTAACCCCTCCCGCACCACTACCACCTGGCTGCCCCCCTACCCCTGCTCCAGGGCATCCTGATTCCCTCCCCGTTGACTTCCTGCTGTCATCCCACTCATCCCAGACGCCCTTCCCAATGCTTCTACCGCCTGGCTGCCCCCACCTTTTGACCCTGCCACCCTGCTGCACACCCTCCACACTGTCCACCTTACTGCCCCTGCTGCTACTAAGGGGCTTCTGCCCTGTGCCCCAGGCGGCTGCTGAGCTTCACTCTCCTGCACCCACTGACATGCTTTAAGGCCGCACCCTGCCTACCGTGCCCTTGCTGTGCAGTTGCTGTACCACTGCCTCCTAGCTGGTCCCAACCCCCTTCTCCAGGGTACTACTGCCTTCCTGCCACCCCGCATGTGCCAGGGCAGCCCTGCTGCCACACCCTGCCCGCCACCAACCACCACTACATCCCTGCTGCCCACCACATTGCTGCTACCATCCCGTGTGCCCTCCGTGGCTGTGCCCCACCCCTGCTACCAGTACCCTGTCCCTCACTGCTACTGCCCCCCTTACCACCACCCGGCTGCTGATCTGCTGCCACCCTGTGTCCCACTGCTGCTCTGTGTCCTGCTGCTTCCCTTGGTCCTGCTGGTGCTGCTCTTCACAGCCTAGCCCTTCGCAGCCCTGCCCCCTTGAATTGCACTGCTGTCCTGCCTGCCACACTGCCATCCTGCTGGTCCCAACCTGCTCCCCTTGAGCCACCACCTAGCTGCTACCCCTGCCCCCCACTCTAGAGCCTTCCGGCTTCCTTACCCCTGTTGACACACTGATGCTGCCTCACTGGTCCTGCTCCACCTTCCTTGCACTGCTACTGCCAGGCTGCCCCAACAACATGAGCTGCTCCCACCCCACTGCACCCCTGTCCACACCGCCCTACTGAGAACCACTGCTGCTGCCCTGCTGCTGCCCTGCTGCTGCCCTGGTATCCCCTGCCCCACTGCTCTTGCTGCTATTAGTCCTACAGCCCTTTTGACACACAAAAGACCCAGTCCACAAAGCCAGGCACTTGCTTCTCTGCCCCACCCACCATGCCCTGTCATTAAGGCCTCCCTGCTGCCCTGCTGTTCTCACCCCACCCAGGAGCTCCTAAGGCCTAGCTACTTCCCCTTCTCCACCCATTGCATACCCACTGCCATGCACTTTACTGAGCTGATGCCACAACACAGGTCCGCTCCCCCCACGCCCTGCTACCACCTAGCTGCCCAGCACATGCACCCCTGCCACCCTGCTTGCCCCCCACACCACCCCCCTTACCTCCACTGCCACTGCTCTGTGTAATGTAATCGTTGGTAAATGTAAATCTGTGATGATTATTAATTGTTGATTTAAAATATATCCCTCAATGTCTCCCCAAACGTGTGTCATTCCCCATTATACTTAGTCCTGCCATAACTAACAAAGCATTATTTAGAAGGTAAACATGGTTCTACATACTTAAGTAGAGCCCGGCAACATCATCACTTTATTGTTGTGAAGACATTCAGCAAAATTGATGCTAAAAGAGAAATTCCCTGTACGTATCTCCTCCTCACTTTATATTAAATGCATATTTGTGATGAATATTTTTGAAAACTTTAGATATTCTCTAGTTTCTACCATCCATAATAAAAGGTCTATGTTGTTGAATATTAAGCAAAAAACTGTATGAATTTTTATAAACTTCAAATTTCCAATTTCATTAGGTGGGTTTGGCATATTGGAGAGGTGGATAATTTACTGTAAAATATTAAGATGTTAAATGTAATGACCTGCACAAAATGTTGGCTGAATCGTTGGAACAGTAGTGAAATAATTTGGGGTACATTGTCAACTCCACAGAAGGCTTCAGACATTTAAAGTAACAGAAGTTAATGTGCTATGATGAATAAGGTTCTTCTGCAAATCAAAGGAATTAAGGCTGATGAGATTAGCATTTGCAAGGGTTATCCAAATTTGATACATTTTATATAAATCAACATCATAATTCTGGAGAGAAAAAGAATAAAAAACAGGCATAATAACATATAAAGCAAAGATTTATCACTTTTCCATTTTAGTATACTTTGTAGTGTACTTTGAAAGCAACATCTTATATATCTTCATTTTCTTTCCAACTAGAGCAAATGCTGATATATTACAAATGTAGGAGCAAGGTTATATTTTCTCTGAATAGTACAGATTTAATCAAAGTCCCATACTTACTATCCTTGCAGATATGCTTACATTCCTATCACCAATTTTTATGTGATGAAGTGCTTGGATTAGTACAGATTTGGGTTTATACTCACTTGCACAAGTGGTGCGGAATGAGGTAAATGAAATTATTTTAAAAACGGAAGTCAGGAAAATGCAAATCTGGGAATAGAATCTTGGATTGCATAGAAATATTATTTGAGTACAAGTAACCCTCCCCCCAGTTTCACCAAATTTAATAAGGAATATATTATCTGGAACTGCTGGACCTATGAGAGGACCGGGGTACACTACATCCTGAGGGCAAACCTGGCTCACTGCCTGTTTTTGCACATAAAGTTTATTGGAACGCAACACTGCCTGTTAATTTAGGCATAGTGCATGGCCATTTTCATACTTGATGGCTGAGTCGAGTGCTTGCAGCAGAGACTGCTGAAAAGCCTAGAATGTTTATTAATTGATGCTGACCAGAGAAATCCTCATTTTAGCTCATCAGATTGCTCTGTGTGTTGGAAAAGATACTCGATTTTGAAGCAGCTACACAATTGCTCATGCAGCTCTCTCTGCTTAAGTTCTTTCCTTCAGCTCTGCCTGATAATCTTTCCTTCATTCCCAAACACAAATATCTGACAGGTGGTCTACATCATTCCTAAGCACAGAGAAACATGGCCTCCTTGGTGTTGGAGTAACATTTTGACCTGGCTTCCTACTAAAATATGCTGTTGTGATCGCGTCTGTTTTCCTTCTTTCTCCTTAGAGCAGGAAACTTCATATAATTTACATTTTTGTTTCCTAGAAACAAACTAACAGAGAAAATTATGTCTATCTTTAGCTTAAAGCCTAGAAAGCAGAAGGTGCTCCGTAGATTTCTGGTTTACAAAATGGAAGAAGAAAATAAGGGAGGGACAGAGTGAGGAAGGATGGAGGAAACAAGAGATTTGAGATAAATGAGTGAAATAACTTATGGACACAGACTAGAGAACATTATTCCAATAGAATGAGACACAGTACGATTATAGGGCATCAGTATTGAAATTAGAGTGCACACAATTACATATTGAGGAAAACATCAAGAAATATATGTACAGGGGCTCCTGGGTGGCTCAGTAGGTTAAGCTTCTGCCTTATGCTCAGGTCATGGTCTCAGAGTCCTGGGATTGAGCCCTGTATGGGGAATCTCTGCTCAACAGGGAACGTGCTCCCCACCCACCCCACCTGCCCTTCTGCCTACTTGTGATCTCTCTCTCTCTCTGTTAAATAAATAAATAAAAATCTTAACAAAAAGAGAAATACATGTACATATGAAAAAGGCATACCTATAGTACCAATAGGATATAATGCATATTGATATATAGCAAAACATTGTTCTAATATATGTTGTTCTGATACATATGGGATGCATATGTATTATCAACATGTTTAGTTATTACTACAATTTTATTTTATTATTATTAATATTATTATTTTTAGAGAAACAACATGGAAGTGCTCATGAGTGGAGGGAGGAGCAGAGGAGAAGGAGAGACAGAATCTGAAGCAGACTCTGCACTACATGTAGCCGAACGTAGGGCTCAATCTCACTACCCTGAGATCATGACCAGAGCCAAAGTAGAGTCAGATGCTAAACCAACTGAGCCACGTGGGCACCCCAATTATATTTATTTTAAGGTTTTATGGTAGTTTAATATGATTAGATTGGTATTATATTGCAGGCACAATAAATGTCATCAGGATCAGATGCTTGATTTCTCATGCTGCTTTGCTGCTCCCAATTTCCAATATTTAACAAATTCTACTTTTAATTTTACTTGAGTGGCAGAACAAACTTACAAACTTTCAAAAAAATCTACTTCTTTGGTTGTTTTACCGGCAAATTTTAAGCTTCAGTTCTGTCCTACGAGTAACTAAATATGATAAGAATAAACCACTGAACTTGACAAATAGCTTTACGTGGTACTATCATTTCTTTCTCCCATTCTTCCTTCTTTATGATTTTATATGTTTAATTGGAAGAGAGAGTAAAAGCAGGGGAAGGGATGGGGACAAGTAGACTCCCGGCTGAACAGAGTCCACACGGGGCTTGACATGGGGCTCTACATGGGGCTCAATCCCAGAACCCTGGGATCATGACCTGAGTTGAAGATGGATACTTCACTGACTGAGACCCCAGCCACATCAGGTGGTGCTGCAATTTCATTGACACAAACTCACAGATGGAATCTTCAGGACTGCCTGCTGTAGTCTCATCTAAATAATTCCTGAGCAGACACAAGGTAATTGTCAGGATTGCTGTCCCTTATATTTTTTACTTTTAATATTTTCCATGGGCCAGATTTGAACATTCACTTGAGATGAATTTGCTCATAAAACGTGGGCCTACAGATGTTGGCGAGGATGCAGAGAAAGGGGAGCCCTCCTACACTGTTGGTGGGAATGCAAGCTGGTGCAGCCATTCTGGAAAACAGTATGGAGGGTCCCTGAAAGGTTGAACCCAGCAATCACACTACTGGGAATTTATCCTAAAGATACAAATGTAGTGATCTGAAGGAGCAAGTGCACGCAAATGTTACTAACAGCAATGTCCACAGTCGACAAACTAAGGAAAGAACCTACATGCCCATCAACAGATGAATGGATAAAGAAAAGCGATATAATAGAATACTATGTGGCCATCAAAAAGGCACAACAAATTCTTTCCATTTGGAATGACGTGGATGGAACCAGAGGGTATTATGCTATGGGAAATAAGTCAATCAGAGAAGGACAACTATCATATGATCTCTCTGTTATGAGGAACTTGAGAGGAAGGATGTGGGGTTGTGGACAGAAGGGAGGTAAAAGTGAAACAAGATGGGACTGGGGAAGGAGACAAACCATAAGAGACTCTTAATCTCAGGAAACAAACTGAGCGTAGTTGAGGGGAGAGGGGAGGGATAGGGTGGCTGGGTTATGGACACTGGGGAGGGTATGTGCCATGGTGAGTTCTGTGAATTGTGTAAGACTGATGATTTACAGACCTGCACCCCTGATTCAAATAATACATTATACATTAATGAAAAGTAAAATAAAAATAAATAAAACTTGGACATATAAATGTGTGAATGGAGCAATTTAATTATTTTGATTGGTAGGGAAATTATGTTTTGATTACCTCATTATATCCATTATTTTCTTCTTATGCTTGTGTGTATGTGTGTGTAGATGTAAGTTTGTCTGAACCACAGAAGACTAACTATGGATGGTGTTATAATATGATTTTGGAGTTGTTCTTCCTCTTGGGATATACAGGTGACAAACGGCAAAATGGACAATTATATGAAAATTTTCAATAATTGTTTTCTATCTGAAATTTGGCAGTGTTGACTACAATGAATAAATATTCTAAAACATCATTCCTCAAATACACACACACATATGTATATATACATATTTTATACATATATGTATATATATGTATAAAACAAGCCAGAAGTGTTCACTCTAGACACATCTAAGTTACCTGTTCAAACTTTCACCTGTTTGCTTTTAAATTTATATGCAATGTCCACTACTTTTTGGGGTCCATGGTTCTCAGTTTGACAGATACATAGAGTCAGATAACCAGCACCACACTCAAGACACAGAACTGGCCTGTCACCCCCAGAATCTTCTTGGTGCCATTCCTCAGTTTTCAGTTTTTCCCATACCACAACAGCTGTCAACCCGATGGTTTTCAACAACTGCTGCTATTTTTCCAGAATGTCATGTCAGTGAAATCATATATCATTCAGCCTTTTGAATTCATCTTCCTTCACTTAGCATGGCACCTATGAGAGTCATCCACATTTCCGTGTGTTTTAGCAGTTTGCCTAGCAATAGGCCATGGACCAATGTGCAATTGTGGTTTCTCTATCCATGGGATGGAGGACCATCAAGTTGTTTCCAGTTCTTGGAAATTAGGATTACAGCTGCTATAAACACCCATGTATAGACCTTCACACAGTATTCTCACTAATCTCTGATTTGTCTTTCCTGCTTTTTATTAGTATCTTTATAAAGGAATTTTTAAAATTGTGATGATATGCAAGTCATTATTTAATATGAATTGTGCTTTTGATGTTGCCCCTTAGAACACCCTGCCTGATTCAATGACACAAATATATTTTACATTTCTTCTGTAATTTGACACTTTATATGAATTTCTGTAGCTTGACATTTTGTATTTTTAGGTTTATGATATATTTTGAGCTTATTTTTGTCCTTTAGATTGCCTTCACACTTCTTTCTAAAATCAACTAAATTCAGGAGTGGAGGTATTTCTGAGCTTCTGAGCTTCTTGTCCACACCACACCAGGCCCGAACTCTGACCCCTCTGGTCACTACACATGGTGCTGTGCCTTGTGGTAATAAAAGCTAAGAACAGAAATTGACAGGAATAGACCAAATGTTGTGTGAGACCTTTACAGAGAAAAATTGTCAAACTCACTCTTATCAAGATTAATATTTTTTAACAAAACTATATACAGTCTAATGATATGCCAATCAAAATATGATTGTATTAGACTGTAGGGGGAGGGACCACTCCCAGCAAGCCATGGAGCAACAGAGCACAAAATTCAAGCTTTTAAATGTCTGCACCACAGAGGGACATCACTCCAGAGGCTAAGTGGGTGTGGAGCTCTCACGGGGACAGTGTGGTCTCCGTTCCCATGGGGTCAGAGAAGGAATGGGGGTGCCTGAGTGTAGCAGAGCTTGCAGGTATAGGAGTGAGGAAGCTGGCTACAGAGACAGAGCCAAGGAGTGATCTTTCAGCTTGGTGTTACCTTAAATTATGATTCATGGCACAGAAAGACCACTGCTCTTTGAGCAGAAACCACACAAGTGGCAGATCCAGGGAGACCCACCTTCACCTGCCAGAAGAGCAGCAGGAACCTGCTGGGTTTGAAGATTCCAAATGGGGCTCTGTGCCAGAGAGAGAGATGCTTGGTCATAGTCTGGGTGAGCAGGGAGTGGGGCTGGAGACCTGGGAAGTGGAGTGATTGTTTTTCTCCAAGGATGCACTGAAGAGTGTGGCCTCAAGCTGTCAGCTCCCCTGGGCCAACGATTGGGATGTGACCATTTTCATTCTGATCCTCCAGAGCTCTACAGGAAAGCGTTCAGTGATTAAAAGCTCTTGAGAGCAAACCTGAGCAGATTACTTAGCCTCGCCGCTGGCAAGGGCAGCACAATTCTGCCTCGGGCAAAGACATTTGAGAATCACTACAAAAGGCCCCTCTCCCAGAAGATCAGCAAGAACTTCCAGCCATAACCAAGCTCACTGATCGAGGAAAACAGTGGAATTCCACAGGAGGGGAAAGCAAAGCATGGAATTTATGGCTTTCTACCCATGATTCTTTAGTCTTGCAATGTTAATTTTTTTTTATTTTATTTTTTCTTATTCTAATTTTTTAAACTTTTCTTCTTTCTTCTTTTAACATTTTTAAGCCAATAATACCTTCCTTAAAAAAATCTTATTAAACCTTAACTATTATAGTCATATATTTTTTAAATTTCTCAAAGATTTTATTTTTTTTTTATTTGACAGATTGTGATCACAAGCAGGCAGAGAGAAAGGGTGAAGCAGGCTCCCAGCTGAGCAGAGCCTGATGCAGGGCTTGATCCCAGGACCCAGAGATCATGACCTGAGCCGAAGGCAGAGGCTTAACCCACTGAGCCACCCAGGTGCCCCTATAGTCATATTTTATCCTTCATTGTATCTAACGTTATTTTTTATATACATATAGGGTTTTCTTCTTCTAAAAATTCTTTGGGAGTCTCCTGGGTGGTTCAGTGAGTTAAAGCCTCTGCTTTCGGCTTATAAAGTTTTTAAACTTTTCTCTAAACTTATTTTTACCCTTTTCTTCTCCCCCTGATATCGGGTTTCTTCTGATGTGTTTAGCACACTTTTTAATGGGGTATTTCCCACCCTTTTGTATTTTATTCTCTAGTTCATATACTCTTATCTGGATAAAATGACAAGGTGGAAAAACTCATCATAAAAAATGAACCAGACTCAGTACCAAAGGCTAGGGATCTAATCAATATGGACATTGGTAATTATGTAAGACTAGAGTTCAGAATGGCAGTTCTCAAGGTGCTAACTGGGCTCAAAAAAGGCGTAGAAGATATTAGGGAAACCCTGTCTGGGGAAATAAAAGCCCTTTCTGGAGAAATAAAAGAACTAAAATCTAACCAACTTGAAATAAAAAAAGCTATTAACGAGGTGCAATAAAAAATGGAGGCTCTTGGGGCACCTGGGTGGCTCAGTTGTTTAAGCAGCTGCCTTCAGCTCAGGTCATGATCCTGGATCGAGTCCTGCATTGGGTTCACAGCTCCACAGGGTGTCTGCTTCTCTCTCCGACCTTCTCCTCATTCATACTCTCTCTCACTGTCTCTCTCTCAAATAAATAAATAAAAATGGAGGCTCTTACTGCTAGGATAAATGAGGCAGAAAAAAGAATTAGTTATAAAGACCAAATGACAGAGAATAAAGAAGCTGAGCAAAAAAGAGACAAACAACTACTGGACCACGAGGGGAGAATTTGAGAGATAAGTGATACCATAAGACAAAACAACATTAGAGTAATTGGGATTCCAGAGGGAGAAGAAAGGGGGGGAGAGAAGTTATGTTGGAGATAATTATTGTAGAGAATTTCCCTAATATGGCAAAGGGAGCAAGAATCAAATTCCAAGATGCGCAGAGAATTTCCCTCAAAATCAATAAAAATAGGTCCATACCCCATCATCTAAGAGTAAAACATACACGTCTTAGTGACAAAGAGAAAATCCTGAAAGCATCTTGGGGCAAGAAGTCTGTAACATACAATGGTAAAAATATTATTTTGGCACCAGACATACCTACAGAGACCTTGCAGGCCAGAAAGAACTCACATGGTATATTCAGAGCACTAAATGAGAAAAACATGAAGCCAAGAATACTATATCCAGCTAAGCTATCATTGAAAATAGAAGGAGAGATAAAAAGCTTCCAGGACAAACAAAAACTAAAAGAATTTGCGAACACCAAACCAGCCCTACAGGAAATATTCAAAGTTGTCCTCTAAGTAAAGAGAGAATTTAAAGTAGTATACCAGAAAGGAACAGAGACAATATACAGTACAGTCACCTTACAGGCAATACAGTGACACTAAATTCATATCTTTCAATAGTTACCTTGAATGTAAATGGGCCACATGCCCCAATCAAAAGACATGGGGTATCAGAATGGATAAAAGAAAACAAAACTAATCAATATGTTGTTTACAATGAACTCATTTTAGACCCAAAGACATCTCTAGATTTAAAGTGAGGAGGAGGATGGGGCACCTGGGTGGCTCAGTGGGTTAAAGCCTCTGCCTTCGGCTCAGGTCATGATCTCAGGGTCCTGGGATCAAGCCTGCATCAGGCTCTCTGCTCAGTGGGAAGCCTGCTTCCTCCTCCTCTCTCTCTGCCTGCCTCTCTGCCTGCTTGTGATCTCTGTCTCTCAAATAAATAAATAAAAATCTATAAAAAAATTAAATAAATTGAGGAGGAGGAAAACAATTTCTCATGTTATTATACATCAAAAGAAAGTTGGGGTGGCAATCCTTATATCAGATCAATTAGATTTTAGGCCAAATACTAAAATAAGAGATGAGAAAGGACAATGTATCATACTCAAAGTGTCTGTCCAACAAGAAGATCTAACAATTTTAAATATCTATGCCCCTAACATGGGAGCAGCCAACTATATAAACCAATTAATAACAAAATCAAAGAAACACATTGACAATAAAACAATAATAGTAGGGGATGTTAACACACCCCTCACTGAAGTGGACAGATCATCCAAGCAAAAGATCAAAAAGGAAATAAGAAGCTTAAAGGACACACTGGACCAGATGGACATCACAGATATATTTAGAACATTCCATCCCAAAGCAACAGAATACACATTCTTCTCTAGGGCACATGGAACATTCTCCAGAATAGATCACATCCTGGGTCAAAAATCAGGTCTCAACCAGTACTAAAAGATTGGGATCATTCCCTGTATATTTTCAGACCACAATGCTCTGAAGCTAGAACTCAATCACAAGAGTAAAGTTGGAAAGAACCCAAATACATGGAGTCTAAAGAGCATCCTACTAAAGAATGAATGGATCTACCAGGAAATGAAATAATTTAAAAAAATCCATGGACACAAATGATAATGAAAACACAATGGTTCAAAATCTGTGGGACAGAGCAAAGGCATTCCAGAGAGGAAAGTATATAGAGGTTCACGCCTTTCTCAAGAAACAAGAAAGGTCTCAAATAAACAACCTAATCCTCCACCTAAAGGGGCTGGAGAAAGAACATCAAAGAAAGCCAAAACCCAGCAGGAGAAGAAAAATAATAAAGATCAGAGCAGAAATCAATGAAATAGACCAAAAAAATATTAGAACAAATCAACAAAACTAGGAGCTGGTTCTTTGAAAGAATTAATAAGATTGATAAACCCTGGGCCAGACTTATAAAAAAAAAATGGAAAGGACTCAGATAAAATCATGAATGAAAGAGGAAAGATCATAACCAATACACACACAAAAAAAATACAAATAATTATAAGAACATTTTAGGAGCAACTCTAGGCCGGCATAATACTATAAAATATAGAATATAGAATACTATATCCAGCTAGGCTATCACTGAAAATAGAAGTAGAGATAAAAAGCTTCCAGGACAAACAAAAACTAAAATAATTTGTAAGCACAGTCACCTCAGGCAATACGATGGCACTAAATTCATATCTTTCAGTAGTTACCTTGAATGAAACTGAACCAGGAAGAAATAGAAAATCTGAACAGACCCATAACCAGTAAGGAGATTGAAACAGTCATCAAAAATCTCCCAACAAACAAGATTCCAGTTCCAGATGGCTTCCCAGGGGAATTCTACCAAATATTTAAAGAATAATTAATACCTATTCTTCTAAAAATGTTCCAAAAAATAAAAATGGAAAGAAAACTTCCAATCTTATTTTATGAGGCCAGCATTACCTTGATCCCCAAACCAGACAAAGACCCCATCAAAAAAGAGAATTAGAGACAAATATCCTTGATGAAGACAGATGCGAAAATTCTCTCCAAAATATTTGACAAAGATAAATTAAAGGTATCCAAACAGGCAAAGAAGTCAAACTACCACCCTTTGAAGATGATATGATACTTTATGTGGGAAACCCAAAAGACTCCAATCCAAATCTGCTAGAACTTGTAAGGGAACTCAGCAAAGTGTCAGGATATAAAATCAATGCACAGAAATCAGTTGCATTTCTATGCATTAGACAGAAGACAGAATAAGAAGAAAGATAAATTAAGGAGTCAATCCCACTTACAATTGCACCCAAAACCATAAAACACCTAGGAATAACCCAAACCAAAGAGGCAAAGAATCTGTACTCAGAAAACTATAAAGCACTCATGAAAGAAATTGAGGAAGACACAAAGAAATGAAAAAAAAAAATGTTCCATGCTCATGGATTGGGAGAACAAATATTGTGAAAATGTCTATGCTACTTAAAGCAATCTACACATTTAATGTAATCCCTGTCAAAATACCGTCCTTATTTTTTTCAAAGAAATGGAACAAATAATCCTAAAATTTATATGGAACCAGAAAAGACCTCGAATAGCCAGAGGAATGTTGAAAAAGAAAGGCAAAGTTGGTGGAATCACAATTCCAGACTTCAAGCTCTATTACAAAGCTGTCATCATCAAGGCAGTATGGTACTGGCACAAAAACAAACACATAGATCAGTGGAACAGAATAGAGAGCCCAGAAATAGACCCTCAACTTTATGGTCAACTAATATTTGACAAAACAGGAAAGAATATCCCATGGAAAAAAAGACAGTCTCTTCAACAAATGGTGCTGGGAAAATTGGATGACCACGTGCAGAAAAAAAAAAATGGACTATTTCCTTACAACACAAACAAAAACAGAGTCCAAATGGATGAACGACCTCAACGTGAGAAAGGAATCCATCAAAATCCTTGAGGAGAATGCACACAGAAACCTCTTCGATTTAAGCCACAGCAACTTCTTCCTAGAAACATTGCCAAAGGCAAGGGAAGTAAGGACAAAAATGAACTATTGGACTCCATCAAGATCAAAAGCTTTTGCACAGCAAAGAAAACAGTCAACAAAACCAAAAGACAACTGACAGAATGGGAGAAGATATTTGAAAACGACATATCAGATTAAGGGCTAGTATCCAAAATCTATAAAGAACTTATCAAACTCAACACCCAAAAACAAACAACCCAATCAAGAAATGGGCAGAGTGGGGCACCTGGGTGACTCAGTTGGTTAAGTGACTGCCTTTGGTCAGATCATGATCCTTAATCCCAGGATCACATCCTGCATCGAGCTCCCTGCTTGGTGCGGAGCCTGCTTCTCCCTCCAACCCTCCACCTTCTCATGCACTCTCTCTCTATGTCTCTCAAATAAATAAATAAAATCTTTTTTAAAAAGATAAAGAAATGGGCAGAGGACATGAACGACATTTCTGCAAAGAAGACATCCAGATGGCCAACAGACACATGAAAAAGTGCTCCACATCACTCAGCATCAGGGAAATACAAATCAAAACCACAATGAGAAATCACCTCATACCAGTCAGAATGGCTAAAATTAACAAGTCAGGAAATGACAGATGCTAGCAAGGATGTGGATAAAGGGGAACCCTCCAACACTGTTGATGAAAAGGCAAGCTGGTGCAGTCATGCTGGAAAACGCATGGAAGTTCCTCGAAAAGTTGAAAATAGAGCTATCCTATGACCCATCAATCACAGTACTGGGTTTTACCCTAAAGATACAAATGTAGTGATCCGGAGGGGCATGTGCTCCTGAATGTTTATAACAGCAATGTTCACAATAGCCAAACTATGGAAAGAACCTAGATGACCATTAAAAGATGAATGGATAAAGAAAAAGTGATATGTATATATATATTGTATATATATATATGTATATATACATGTGTATATATATATATATATGTATATATATACAATTGAATACTATGCAGCCATCAAAAGAAATGAAAGCTTGCCATTTGCAATGATGTGGATGGAACTAGAGGGTATTATGATGAGCAAAGTAAGTCAATCAGAAAGTCAATCAGAGAAAGACAATTATATGAATACCCTGACATGAGGAATTTGAGAGGCAATGTGGGGGGTTTGGGGGGTAGTGAAGGAAAGAATGAATCAAGATGGGATCGGGAGGGAGATAAACCATAAGAGACTCTTAATCTCACAAAACAAACTGAGGGTTGATGGGGGGAGGGGGTAGGAGAGGTAGGGAGAGAGTGGTTGGGTTATGGACATTGGGAAGTTATGCTATGGTGAGTGATGTGAAGTGTGTAAGCCTGATGATTCACAGACCTATACCCCTGGGGCAAATAATGCATTATATGTTAATTTTAAAAAGATGATAAAAAATAAACCAATATATGAGCATATTATTTTGGGTTCATAAAAATAACATTTTAATATTTATGTGAGAGGTATGAAGACTAGCCCCCTTGATTTGAGAGTGAAAAGGGATAGTTCACTCTTGTTTTGTTGTTGAGAGTATAAATTGAGGAAAGATGTCTAGAAATTCCAAATCCAAGCATTTAGCCTAACAAAAAAACTAAGTTTGCAAAAAGAGCATCTTACTAACACATACGCATACCAATTTTTTACAGATTTCAAGGCAATTATATATATATACATATATAATATTATACATTGTTACATATAATATATACAATAAATATTATATTTTAATATATATTGCTAATATATATTAAAATAATATATAAATACATTATTTTAAGACAATATTATATTTTAAGCCAACATATTATTTAAGACAATTATTTAAGACCATGTAGATGAAATTATCTCTACAGTTGACCCTTGACCAACACAGGTCGGAACTACCTAAATCCATTTATAATGTGAATTTGTCAATAAATATATTGGAAAAGTTTTTACAGATTTGTGAAAATTTAAAAAACTCACAGACAAACCACAGGACTTACTGAAAAAATTAAGCAGTTGGGTATTATTGTACAAATACTGTATGTGATACGTATACCATACAAAAATATGTGCTATTGACTATTTATGATGTCAGTAAGGCTTCCAGTCAACAGTAGGTTATGAGAAGTCAGTGTTTGTGGAGGTCAACAGTCATACACGGATGTCTAACGGTGGGGAGTGTTGGTGCCTCTAACCCCATTGTGTGTGTGTGTGTGTGTGTGTGTGTGTGTGTGTGTGTGTCTTTGTGTGTGTATCACGCTCTTTCCTATTACACACATTAAAGGAATTATCTAGCACTCCCACAAAGAAAGATCATTCATTATTGTCCATTAACTGACTTGGAATAATATCCAAAGTATATTTTATATGAAAAAAGGAGTGAAAATATGATGAACATTATAATGCAAAAGTGGATTTTTATTATAATATGAGGAAATTTTACCTATTAATAGTTCCCCTGGGACAAAGCTTCAAGTATATTTGAGAAAAAATGGCTTAGAATGGTGTAGAGCCATGAAGGCCATACTCATGTAGGGGTGCTTGTCTTCAAAAGAGGGCAGAAATTATGAACAGAGGCATTTAGTTCATCATGATGGGTTTGGATGTAATGATGATGGAGTGTCAGCTCAGGAAGAACCACCAACCAAATCATTGTGCATAAATAGATAGATATCTGAGTGATATCTGGGAAGAAGAGGCCAGATATTGGCAAAGGAAGCAGAGAGAAGAAAATGTAGGTAGCTCTGTGATCAAGGTTGATACGTACTTGTGGGAGAAAATAAACTGCCAGGGGGATTTTTATGTTTTTTGTTTGTTTGTTTGTTTAATTGTGGGATGTGCGACATATACAATTGCATTCATCTCCCCAGTGAAATCCACAATAAGTTTTGTGTAGCTCACCATGAATAGAAGTGTATGTTTCGAGAGTGTGAATGAGAGAACACACTGAATTATGTATCCAGCACAGACACAGCCATGGAGATGCTGAAGTGAGAGGAACAAAGACCGGTGATGTGTTTGTACCTTGTGGAAAAGTCAAGAGGGACAAGTGCCAGAGATCTACATACAATGCACCAAAGTGTTAACTGTCATTTGTTGCTTTCTGTTTCTTCTTTTCAAATTATATATAGCCTAATCTTTCATAATAAACGTGTGCTCATAGCTATGAAATATATTGTTTTCATTAAAAGAGCTGTGCTCATCTGGTGGCTTGTTTAGAGTTTCATCCATACTGATTGGGTGTGGATCACATGCCAGGTGTTATGTGTTTCTTGACTTTTATAATTTTACTTGCTCAAAACTCCCATCAGCCTAACTGGGGTTTCCTTGCAACAGCACGAATTCAAGGTGCTCCTAACAAAAAGCCCTTTGTCCTTCCTTTCCCTTGGCCCAGATGTCACCTTGCATCAGAGCACAAAGGTGTCCCACCTCCTCTCACTCCCTGTTAATGCACCCTTCAGAGAGGGTGACCCCACAGATCGCATTCTGGTCTGCCATCTGCACCCAGAGGACCTAGGTTACACTGCTGGTGACAAATAGCTCCCAAGTCTGAGCATTTGACACATATCTTGCCCACATCCTGACTATCAGTTCATGAAACGTCATTCAGTGATTCAATCCTGCCTGATACTCAAGCCAGAAATTACTGCTTAGTAGGAATCAAGTGAGTAGCATCTTGATGGCAACCTAAAAGAGCCAAGAATTCAGAACATTTATTTGCCATGGTAGTTTTTGCCTTTGGCTCTGTTTGCTCCCCAGCTCCCAGCATGGCATCCTAAGTAGAATTTCGCTGATTCTCCAGTTACCTTAGTAATGGGTGCCCTGAAGTACAATTGCCTGTACCTGTGAGTTGCCTTCTCAGGTTTCCCATTAAAACTTTGAGTAAAGCACATAAGCAAATATATTAATAAATATCCTGTATATACCACTCTACTTTGGTCAATCTCTGCCCAAGGTTTATGATATGACAGAAAAATTTGTGTAGTCTTATTTTTGCAGTCCTAGCAACAAATGTCAGCCTCAAATAATATTTATTTATTCAGTAGAGTTTAATTAATATAAATGATTAATTTAATTAATAGAAAATGCTGGAAGAAAGAGGTAAAATGTTAATAAGAGCTGTCCTTGGGTGGTATATTGACCTATAGTTTTTTTTTTAAATAAATTGCAAAGGGACGCCTGGGTGGCTCAGTTGGTTAAGCAGCTGCCTTCGGCCCGGGTCATGATCCCGGCGTCCTGGGATCGAGTCCCGCATCAGGATCCTTGCTCGGCAGGGAGCCCGCTTCTGCCTCTGCCTGCCTCTCTGTGTGCCTGTGCTCTCTCTCTCTCTCTCTCTCTCTCTCTCTCTAACTAATAAATAAATTTAAAAAAATCTTAAAAAAATAAAAATAAATTGCATAAATTTTACGTATTTGGCATACATGTTAGTCAGAGACCAGTCCAAAAAGAAAGAGAACACACAAATTACTTAAACAGATGCATTTGCTGTACGGAATTGTTAGCCAGATATTTCAGAATTGGAGTAGCAAAAAGAAAGCATAACAATATTATGGAATAGGAACAGTACAAAGCAGCTGCTACCCTAAGAGGTTGGGGAACAAAAGAAAGAGATTATAATTTTTAAAACATGGATGCTCACAGAGGGGCTGGGGTTGGTCTATGTGGCTAGACATGAGCTTGGCATACAAAGAGCTGTACACTCAGTGTAAGTCCTTCTGGGGCTCAGAGGGATCACAGAGCTGCTGTCTTGACCTCAGATCATGGAGTCATTGCTGGTGTAACTGCAGGGAGTGAAGAAATGGGCAGGAGCCATCCTTTAACCCTCCTCTCACCAAGACATATCCCTCTGGAGCTCACTTTGAGCTGCCTGAAGGATGGAGCTAGAAGCTCAAGGGGGAATGTGGTTGTCTGAGATGATCCACAAACCCCAAAAAGAGAAGTATGGTTTGAAGCTTAGAACAACAACATTATACTTGGCAGAAAATATAGCACTTCAATGGAAAAAAAAGGCACCCCCCTATATTTTATTAAAGTCAACAGACCATTTAGTGCTTAGATGGGAGTCTATACACAGTAGAAGATCATTGATGGAGGTCCAAGGTTATGTGGCCGTTAACAAGCTAATTGGAATTAGCAAAATGTGATATAAAATCTCCTCACTGTGCCAAATTTATAAAAATAACAACAGCAACAACAACAACTCAATAAACCTTCACAGGAGTAGGAAATCTTGGGAAATTATTGTAAGATATAAAGTTGGAGGACTTGGCTTCCAGAAGTTCAGAAAGAGAGCTGAATTCAGTAATTGCTTTTACATTTTCAGTGTTCACATATTTTCTGTTTAAAGCAGAAACAGTTTGATCTTTGGGTGACTGTATTCCTGATTTGACCCATTTATCAGTGAATGAATACACACACACACAAGGTAATGATCCCTCGATTTGCACAGTGGTATCCATCAGGGTCCAGTAAAGAACTGGATTCCCTGGAATCATTCCAATGAGTAGAATTTATTGAAGGGGAGCAAGTATGGGTCTGAGAACCCTGAGATGAGCTTCTTCTGGAAGCCACTGCATCCTCTGGGGACTAAAAAGCAAGGGGATAATCTGAACAGGATGAGGTGCCCCTTGGAAATCTACAGTGTGGAGGAACATTACCATTGCTCTCATTCCAGAGATACAATCAGGAGTAAGAAGGAGAAATCCTAAAGTTTCCTCCAGACTAGGCATATTCTGCCAGTGCTCAGGTGGGCTAACCCTCACCTCTGGACATCTATTATCGTAGCCTGGGTCACACAGAACAAGACCATAGCCTTTCTGTGTAAAGGTCAAGACAAGCATGAACAGAGATTAATTCAGAACTAGGATGATCAGCAAAAGAGCTCCAAACAGTTTTCCAGCCCACCGTTATAATGCAACGTGTGAATGAGTAGCTTTCTTTTTTTAATTAATTAATATATTTTTATGAGTAGATTACTGTACACAGGTTATGACTAGTTTACAGAATAAGAACTACTTTGGATGACTGAGAGTTTTTATGTTCTGCCAACAGCTAGGATCCATCCAGATTTCACATATTTTTTTAAATGAAATATCTTATCATATTTCCTATGATAAAAATTATCTATTCATTTTTATTGAACTGCACAGTGCCTATCATAAATTTTACACATTTATGTGAAGACAAACCGCAATCTCCCATAATGGGGGACCTTAAATCAGGATCTTTGGTGAATCTGCCCGTGGCAAGAGGTTTAATTGTCAGACAGTGAACAAGACAAATTATGGCAAATACAAGCAAAAGTAATAGAAAACAAAATGCTAATACAAATATTTTCCTTGTATTTTGTGCAGAATATTATTTAGAAATGTGTTTGAGAGACACTTACTACAGCTAGACTACATCGGAATGAAGTCAGTTTAAGATAAATTTTTATTTATCAGCTGCAATTGTGACATACCTTAGTGCCATTTATTAAACTATTCCCAAATCTCTGTCTTCTAGGAACAGGTGAAAGTGGAAATTCCCTTGTTCTTTACTTTGGCCAATAAAATGTGAACAACGGTGTCACGTTCATTCCTAGGGTCACATGAAGACTCTCCCCCCACTGCCACAGTTAGCACAATTCTACAAAGATTGGCCACACTGCAGGCTCAGATCCTTAATGAGAAGAATGCAAGGAATCATAGTGGCTGTGTTGTTTGAAGCCACCATAATGTGAGTCTGTTTTACTGCAGGATGATTTTGCTTGTGTTGTTTGGTAGAGCAAGTGTTCAAAACAAAGGTAGCTCACACTTGCAAAGCCTGGCATCAATGAAGGATGTGGTAGCCATGATATGCTCAAGTTCTTCACGATGGTGGCTTCAGGGTTTGAGAAAATGGCTCCCACCTGCAAATCTTCCCTTTGCTACATATTTTATATTAAAAAAAAAAAAAAAAACCTGAGGCCTGAGAGACTCTTGGTAATGGAGATCATTTGTGCCTGTGGTGCTGTTGGTGTTGCTCTTGGGGGAACACTAACCTCTGCACTGACCCCATCACGCAGCACCTTGGTTGGTGGGCAAACAGTGGGTTCCCAGATTTATGCAAAGGCTGAGCTTCACACAGCTTACACATCTGAACTGTGGGGCCTCTTAAAAATAATTAAAAGCAGACATCTGGAAAATCCTGGTTACTGAGGCATTCATAGCCTCAGCAACATTCTCTCTGGATAACCAAGGATTAGTTTTTTTTTTTTTTTAAGAGTATTTTCCATTTTGCTTTAAAAGAAGCTCATTATCCATGCATATGAAACACAAATATTTAAGTGGGGAGACCTCATTCTGATTTTTTTTTTTTAGAAATTTCAGAAGCAGAATGATTTTTTTCAGAAAAAATGCATTTGGCAAGGTCACAGTACGCATTGCACAGTAGGCAGGTGAAGTTTTAAGTCAGCATTCATTCTGTAAATGTTTCCAAAAAACCTGCATTATGATGGACGGCTGTGCCAATTTCTGAGAATAAAAATGTGAAAAAGACATATTCTCCACTCTAGTGGGATTTAGAAACAACAAATCAATAGAAACAGATTGGTGCTCTAGTGCAAGCCTGCACATTATTGGTCCAAAGCAAATTTATTGGCTAACTTTTAGGGATAAATTTGATGCTATGCTTGCTTTTTAATAAATGACCAAGAAAAACTGAAAATATCCTAAATTTCTGCTCCTATTAAAACACCATTCTTTAAAGTCTGGGTAGATGTGTGATAATTGGTTTATGGTAACTTCAATGCCATCTGAGCCCTAGATCTCCATCCCGCTTCCCTTTTCTGAATGGTGGTAGTGTTCCTGAGGGACCACGTGGGATATTAAGAAATAGAATATAGCCTGACCTTACTGTGGAGAATAAACCTCTTCCAGTGTGTTAAGTGGATGCTAAATACATAAAGCTAATTATTTTCCTGAACTGGTGTCCTTCAGAGATTAAATTGTAGTCTATTTCCTGCCCACTCAATGTTGTGTCAAGAGTTCCCCAAGCAGGGGCACCCGGGTGGCTCAGTGGGTTAAGTCTTTGCCTTTGGCTCAGGTCATGATCTTGGGGTCCTGGGATCAAGCCCCACGTCGGAATCTCTGCTCAGCAGGAAGCCTGCTTCTCCCCCTCTCTCTGCCTGCATCTCTGCCTACTTGTGATGTCTCTCTCTCTGTCAAATAAATAAATAACATTAAAAAGAATTCTCCAAGCAACTCAATCTAAGATCAGCAACCATGGTAGAGAGTATTCCTGCCATGCTGGTCCTTGAATATCTTTTGGGGGGACTTGAATTATTTTTGCTAATTATTTCAAGTGTCCACTTTCCTTTGCTAGTGACCTGAGGAATGTATGGTTCTTCCCTCTAAGATCTCAGGGGAGGTCTTTGATAGCAGGAAATGCTCATCTGTGGAAGACAGAGCTGAAATATTTATACCATGAGGAAGCATAGTCATGCAGAGTTTATCAGACCCAGAGAGCTACCTGAGCTGGGCTTCCCTGTGGCCAAGTTTATTTCCTGGAGGAGCTGACTGAGGTGAGACCACAACCAGAGTCATTTCAGCGAGTTATTTGATTTCTGTGTGGGAACAACTAGATTGACTCTCCAAGTATAATGGCTATCAAGAGGAAAGACAGTTCTTTGGAAGTTTAGAGGAAAGTAAAATGCACCCAGACCTCCATCTCAGAGAAAGACCTCAGTCTATCCCCCTCTCGGTGGCCCAGAGCACATAGGCTCCCCCTCTGCCACCTCCCACTGGCAGAGCACAGCTCCAGCCACTGTCTCAGGGATCACAGGAGCTCCCGCTTGTCTCTGCACCCAGGTGCTGCTAAAACTGTGAGCAATATTTGTCCAGGGAGCCTGTTTTTTATGAAGCCAGAATTACCCTGATCCCCAAGCCAGGAAAAGACCCAACAAAGAGGAGAATTTCAGATGAATATCCCTGATGAATATGGATGCCAAGATTCTCAACAAGATCCTAATTAATAGGATCCAACAGTATTTTGAGAGGATTATGCACCATGAACAGGCGTGTTTTATCCCTGGGATGCAGGGGTGGTTCAATAGTCGCAAACCAACCAACGTGATAGAACAAATCAATAAGAGAAGAACCACATGGTCCTCTCAATTGATGCAGAAAAGGCATTTGACAAAATACAGCATCCCTTCCTGATTAAAACCATTCAAAGTGCAGGGGTAGAGGGAACATTCCTCAACTTCATAAAATCTATCTATGAAGAACCCACAGCGAATATCATTCCCAATGGGGAAAAGCTGACAGCCTTCCCTTTGAGATCAGGAACATGACAAGGATGCCCACTCCCACCACTCTTATTCAACATAGAATTAAGAGTCCTAGCAACAGCAATCATACAAGAAAGAGGAATAAAATGTATTCAAATTGGCAAAGAAGTGGTCAAACTCTCTCTCTATTTGCAGATGACATGACACTTTATATGGAAAACCCCAAAGACTCCACCCCCAAGCTACTAGAACACATACAGAAAATCAGCAATGTGCAGTATACAAAATCAATGTACAGAAATCAGTTGCTTTCTTATACATTAACAGTGAAAGTACAGAAAGGGAAATTAGAGAATCTATTCCATTTACTATGGCACCAAAAACCATAAGATACCTGGGAATGAACCTAACCAAAGAGGTAAAGGATCTGTACTCGAGGAACTGCAGAACACTCACGAAAGAAATTGAAGAAGACAAAAAAGATTGAAAAGAATTCTATGCTCATAGATCGGAAGAATAAACATTGTTAAAATGCCTATACTGCCAAGAGCGATCTATACTTCCAAGGCCATCTGATCAATACTCCACCAGCATTTTTCAAAGTGCTGGATTAAGCAATCCTAAAATTTGTAGGGAACCAGAAGAGAGACACCATAGGCTAAGGAAATGTTGAAAAAGAAAAACAAAACTGGAGGTATCGTGTTGCCTGATTTCAAGCCTTACTACAAAGCTGTGATCATCAAGACAGCATGGTACTGGCACAAAAACAGACACATTGACCAGAGGAACAGAGTAGAGAGCCCAGAAATGGACCCACAAGTTGATGGTCAAATCATCTTTGACAAAGCAGGAAAAAATATCCAGTGGAAATGGTGCTGAGAAAATTGGACAGCTATGTGGAGAAGAATGAAACTCGACCATGCTCTTACACCATACACGAAGATAAACTCAAAATGGATAAAAGACCTTAATGTGAGGCAGGAATCCATCAGAATCCTAGAGGAGAACATAGGCAGTAACCTCTTTGACATGTGCCACAACAACTTCTTTCAAGACATGTCTCCAAAGGCAAAGGAAACAAAAGTGAAAATGAAATGTTGGGACTTCATCGAGATTAAAAGCTTCTGCACAGCAAGGGAAACAGTCAACAAAACAAAGAGGCAACCCATGGAATGGGAGAAGATATTCATAAATGACACTATAGACAAAGGGCTAATGTCCAAAATCTATAGAGAACTCCTCAACCTCAACACTCACAAAACAGATAATCACATTTTTTTAAAAATGGGCAGAAGACATGAATAGACATTTCTCCAAAGTGGACATAAAAATGGCTAACAAACACATGAAAATAACTGCTCATCATTATTAGCCATCAGGGGGATTCAAATCAAAACCACCTTGAGATACCATCTTACACCAGTTAGAATGGCCAAAATTAAGAAGACAGGAAACAAAAAGTGTTGGAAAGGATGTGGGGAAAGGGGAACCCTCTTACACTGTTGATGGGCATGCAAGTTGGTGCAGCCACTTTCAAACACAGTGTGGAGATTCCTTAAGAAATTTAAAATAGAGCTATTCTATGACTCCAGATTGTACTACTGGGTATTTACCCCAAAAGATACATATTCAGGGAAAAGAAGGGCCATCTGTACCCCAATGTTCATAGCAGCAATGGCCAAAATTGCCAAACTGTGGAAAGATCCAAGATGCCTTTCAACAGATGAATGGATAAAGAAGATATGGTCTTTAGCTTCTAAGTGTTTGAATTCCTTCCAAACTTTTTCTTGTGGTTGAGATCCAGTTTCAAAGCATTGTGGTTGAGAAGAGGCAGGAAATAATCACAGTCTTTTAGTGTTGGTTGAGTCCTGGTTTGTGACCCAGTATGTGGTCTATTCTGGAGAAAGTTCCATGTGCACTCCAGTGGAATAGTATTCTGTTGCTTTAGGGTGGAATGTTCTGTATATATCTCTGAGGTCCATTTGGTCCAATGTGTCATTCAAAGCTCTTATTTCTTTACTGAGTTTCTGCTTGGATGATATGTCTATTACTGAGAGTGGCATGTTAAGATCCCGTACTATTAATGTATTCATATCAATCTGACTATTTTGATTAACAGTTGACTTATGTATTTGGCTGATCCCATACTGGGGGCATAAAGATTTACAATTTTTAGATCTTCTTGGGGGATAGACCCATTAAGAATGATGTAGTGTCCTTCTGTATCTCTGACTATAATCTGTAGTTTAAAATCTAATTTATCTGATATGAGAATTGCTACCTCAGCTTTCTTTGAGGCCCATTGGCATGAAATGTTTCTCCATCCCTTCACTTCCAGGTTGGATCTACCCTTAGGTTCCAAAAGGGTCTCTTGTAGACAGCATATGGATGGGGTCCTGTCCATTTATCCAATCCACAATGCTGTACCATTTTATGGGAGCATTTAGGCCTTTCACATTGAGAATGATTATTGAAAGATACATTTTTATTGATATCATGTTGTCTCTGAAGTCCTTGTTTCCACATATTGTCTCTGTAAAATTCTGTTCTTTGTCACTCTGTGATTCTTTGTTCATTTATAGAAATCTCCCCCCCCCTTAATATTTCTTGCAGTGCCAGCTTGGTGGTCATGTACACTTTTAAACCTTGCCAGTCTTGGAAGCTCTTTTTCTCTCCATCTATTTTGAACATCAACCTGGCTGGATAAAGTATTCTTGGCTGAATATTCTTCTCATTTATTACCCTGAATATGTTTTGCCAGCCTTTCTAGCTTGCCAGGTTCCTGTGGACAAGTGTGAAGTTATTCTGATGGTCCTACCTCTGTATGAAGGGGTCTCTTCCCCCTAGCTGCCCTGAAGACATATTCTGATTTTATAACTCAGGAATTTCACAGTTATGGGTCTGGAGGTCTTTCTAGCCTCTTTGTGCTTGGGTGGTGTCCTCTCTGCCTCTAGGACATGAACACTTGTTCCATTATCCAGATTAGGAAAATGTTCATCCAGGATTTATTCAACTATATATTCTAGTGTTCTCTCTTCCTCCGCCTCCTCAGTATTCCCAATAATTTTGACACTAGAACATTTCATGGTGTCATTTATTAGCCTAAGTCTGTTTTCATGGTTTCTAAGCTATTTGTTCCAGTCCTCCTCCTTATTCTTCTTTTCTATCCATTTGTCCTCTGGATCAGTAATTTGATCTTCTGCCTTTTTTCCCTAGCTGCTAGAGTATTTATATTAGATTGGATCTCATTGATGGCATTTTTAACTTCTGCCAGATTTGCTATGACTTCAACCCTTAGAGATTCCATGTAACCACTATAGGTCTTTGAAAACCTAGCCACTGCCTGGATAATTGTTACCCTGATTTCCATTTCCAACACATTATTTATATCTATATCCAATAGTTCTGTACCAGAGGTCATGGTCTCTGTGTTTTTCCTCTGTTGTGTGTTCCTCCTCCTAGTAATTTTGGTGAGAGGTGGATGAGCGGATGCATAACTGAATATATCAACCATGATCCAGGTAAGGTGCAATCTGGAATATTGAAGAGCTATCAGAAGTCACCACCAAAAAGAAAGGAAAAAAAAAAGAAGAAAGGGAGAGAGGAAGAGTGGGAGAGAGAAAAAGAGAAGGCCCAGCCAAAGTGAGCCCCCAAAGTAAGATTTATAATGTATATAAACAGAAATGAACAAACAAAAGACTGACAAAAGTAATGGGGGGAAAAAAAGAACCCAGCCAAAATAAAGTCAAAGAATAAGATTTATATAAGATCAGAAAGAAAAAAAAATATGCAAAAACACTGAGAGAAGAAAAAGTTGGAAGGCAGTTATAAATCCTCAGTGTGGGTGAGGAATGTTCTTTTGGTTCTTCCTCAGTGTATCTTGATATCTTTATTAAAGGACTCAACTTTCCAGAGATAAGGGAAGATTAAAACTGATTTATATATAGGGATAGTATTGAATAGAGAAAAAGGAATACCTTGAAGCTTATATCTATATGTATATTTTTAAAAAGAGGGGAAAAAAAAGAAAAAGCACATGTATATTGTGAAAAAAGATCACGTTAAATGTTATTATGCAGTATGTTGTATTAAACCTCTAGTTGTAATGGCAATTAGGCTAAAAAAAATTAAAAGAACAAGAATCCTGAGAACAAATTAAAAAAAAAGTTGTATCTATGAAATTTACAGGTTTTAGGGAAATACTGTTAGCTAATATATTGTTTTTTCCCCTGATGCTGGGGTTTTATAGTGTTATGGAGACCCTGGGGTGATTGTTTTCTCATTCTTTTGGCCTGCCTTCTGGGAGAGGAGTCTGATGCATTGTTTTTCAGTCAGTCTTGCTTGGGCTGAGTCACCCTGACCCCTCTCAAGGGGCTGGGCTCTGTGGAAACCAGTTTTTCAGGGTTTTGTTCTCTGAATTTTTTTTTTCCTTTGGTGGCTTTTTGGAGGAATAGTGGAAAGCAAACTGCACCCAGACCTCCACCTAAGAGAGAAGCCTTAGTCTGCTCCCCTCTGTCGTCCAGGACATATAGACTCCCCCTCTGTAAACTCTACTGAACAGCACAACCTCCCACAATCAGTGCACTCCCACAGCCACTCTCTCTGTGGTCACCTGAGGTGCCTGCCTTTCTCTTCACCCCTGTGTCACTAAAACTGTGAGTGATATTGGTCCAACTAGCCCCCTTCCAGAGGCTGCCTTTGCCGGGACTACTGTCTGGAGTCCAGGCCCAAGGCAGGGTGCACTCAGACACCATGGTCATGCAGTTTGTGGGAGGCTGCCACTGAGGGATCCTGACCAGAGATCATGCATCGTTCTCTCAGGCATGGCCTGGAATCATTCAGACCATTGTGGCCAGTGACAGAAAACCACAGTCCTAGAGAGCACCAGGTGGTGCCCACACCAGACTCTCTCACACATGGCAATAGTGCACTCAGACCCCACAGTCCATGCAGGGCATGAAGAGTGTGGAAGTCTGTGGACCTAGGTAGACAGCACCAGCTGGAGCCCACACCAGACTCTCACATGTGGGCAGGAGTGCACCCAGCCAAGCAGTGGTGCAAGCAGCAGAAATCTGGGAGCTCAGGGACCATGGACTGGAGGCTCTACCACACTCTCTCCGGCATGGGTCATCACTGGTAGTGGCCATCCTGGGTCTGTGGGATTAGGCCATGTTTGTGACTGCCTGATTCCATCAGTTGCCCCTTAAGATATTTTGCTCTTTTTGAGTTATTTTAACCAGACTTCAAGTTAATATTGGTCCCCTATCACAGGAGACTTACATACTTGGATATTACTTTCCAATGGGGTTGGTCTGGTGGTTCCCTGCCCCTTCTGTTTATGCTATGATATCAGTCTGAGCATCCCCACTCTGCTTTACCTCTCGACTAGTGTTTTCTGCTCTTATAGAGATCTAGAAGTGTATAATCTTACATCTCGGGCTGATTTCCTGGATTTTCAGAGTGTTCTGGTAGATATGTAGCCCAATTTAGGGGACTGGTTGAAACAGGGTCTCCTAATTCTCCTCCACGTTGCCCCCCCCAAAGACGCTATTTAATGTTCAGTTCACTATCACATCGAGAAAGTTATGGAAGTTTAAGATTCATTCTATCCTGAAAAAAATGAAACTCCAGGAATCTAGATAAGGGAAAGGGACAGGAAGTAAGCATCATGTTTGACCACCTAGAAATTATACAAGTTCATAATTTTGTTTTCAAGTTCTTTTCTATGATGAATCAGAAGTTTTCCCATAAAAAGCCACAGTTTCTACTATGACGACTAGATTCTTTACTGCATTGCCTAGAGGCAGAAATTACATAAATATCATTACTTTGAAAAATAAATCTTGCTTTATATAACGTGCTTTTTAGGCAAAAAACAAGGTATATTTTTGGGAAAATATACAGAATCTTACTATTATAGTAAAAAAATACTAATTGCACTACAAGCAAGAAGTACAAAGTCAAACAAATATATTTGATCCAATTCTATTTACACCATGAGAAAATAATCATCATTGTATTTTAACTGATGTTTTATAAAAATCAGGGACTTTTTTGCACAAGCAGAAATTCTCAAGAATTTTTTTTTCTTTTCCTCTCAAAGAAGAAATCCAATACTTCTTTTTCTTAAGAAGTTGCCCATGAAATTATTATTCTAACTCTAAAGCAGCCCAAAGAGAAAATAAGTAAAGCATTTATGTTTCAGTCAGGAACCAAATTGGAAAGGGTTCTACCATTTATAATTTCAATCACTAAATTAACAATAAATGTATAATCTGGTAACATTCCAACATTCAGATAACATGCCCTTGGAAACTGTGATGTTTCCCTGACACTGGGTCTGCAAAAAGCTCTGCAAACATAAAACTGGTAACACTAGACCAGTCATATATAACTTTTTCAACAGGTGATGTCAATGAAAATGTCAGGATGCTTGTAGGCAGGCAGATTAATTTGAGGTGGTAGGAAAATGCTAAGAGTCAAAAAATGGTGTATTCTTAGTCATGATTTAACTTCAAATAAAACTTGAATATAAAATGTCCTCTTAAGGGTGTCTGCATGGCTCAGTTAGTTTAACATCTGTCTTTGGCTCAAGCCATGATCCTGGAGTCTCATGCTGGAGCCCAGTGTCTTGTCCGCCTCCCTGCTTGGTGGGGAGTCTGCTTTCTCCCTCTCCCCTGCCCCTGCCCCTATTCATTCTCTTGTTCAAAACAGAACCAAAAAATAAAAGGTGAAATCTTTAAGATGTGTTTTTAGTGAACATTTGCTAAAGCAAAACAAATTCTGATCAGGGCAATATTTGATAAGGCTAGTATAAAAACATTTCTGAAAACCATAAATGCTTCCAATAGAGGTTTTGGAGATATTGGCACATTGCTTCTAAATTTAAGGTATTGCAAATACTTTGAGGGTACTGCTTTAAACATTGCCCTAATCAAAATCCTGGACTGGTTCTCATGTGAGAACAAAATGTTCTATAAAATCAGAAATCAAAGAGAAGTATTTCAGTATTAAAAGTGGACGTGGGACCCATATTTTAAGCTAAAAGGTCAACTTGATAAATTGTCAAGCGATGTGGAAATGGATTCCCATTCTAACAAGTGACTATGTATTGTTTAATAAACTTCCATGTTTCAATCAGGCTCTACCACTTAATAGCTGTGACTTTTGGCAAGTTAAATAATGTCTTGAACTTATTTTCCCATGGAAACTAAGAACAATCAGAACCTCATAACCCATTGAGGATGAGAGGCCATGGTAAAGACTAATTCTATAACAACTTTCCTTCCTTTTACTATGTGCTGAGTGTTTCCAAACCATCTAATGTCTGTGTTTCTCTAATAATATTTTTCTCTGCTATTCCATTTCCCCCCACAGATAAAAGTTGTGATGAAGGTATTTCTCTGAAGCCCACAATATTTCTTCCTTCAATTGCTAAAGAACGGCCCATAAAGCTGGAACATATCTTTGTCTTCTCGAGGATTTTTTCCCGATGCTATCAAGATGTAATGGAAAGAAAAGAATGCCAAACCAGTCCTCCATTCCCAGCAGGGAGACACCATGAAAATGAATGGCACATACATGAAATTCAACTGGTTGACTGTTGCTGGAGTGTCAGTGGATAAAGAACACAAATGTATAATCAAACATGAGAGTAATAATGGAAGGATTGATCAAGAGATACTTTCTCCTTCAATAAACAAATATATGTGCTTATAGACAAAGACATAACCTCCTAGAAACTTTTTTTTCCACCAAAGGGAATACTGTAACATTCTGTCAAGTATTAATGGAAAACAAAGGATTAGAAGTCTTTTTGTCATGGTGATGCTTTTAACAGTAGCATAAATGTCCTGCTATATGTCCCCATGGAATCAAAATAGTATGGGCTTTGGAACATACAGAGAAAATGAAAAAGACAAAAATCACTTTCCCTTTCTCCCCTTAGTTTTGCCATCCAAAATATTAAGATCAGAGTGATTTTTTAGGGTCATTGCATGCATCAAATGAAAGCACCTAGCAACCTCACACACAATAAATTCACAAAAGAGAACCAGTTTTGATGATCTTACTCGATCAGGAAATAAGAACAATTATACATCTTTCAGGAATGTTTTACTCAGCATTCAAATTCCCTCTCATTTCAATCTTGCTCTACTCGAAGTATAAATCATAAATAATAAGATGAAGGCAACAAAATGCTGTTCATTTCTTGGAGTCACATTGCAGCTCTACAGAAAATAATAATTTGGCTGCTGAGGTTTTAATATGGTCTTGGGTTTCTCAAATTTAGATTTTATATATCACTGTAAGGTGAAATTTCAAGTGAAGATTGGGTGAGTCTAACATGTCTATTTTTCCACTGTACACAAGGAATGTATTCCTTACTATTGGTAAATGCTGCTCAGCAAACATGATTACAGTTCTAGCATGTGCCAGGTGTGGGAGGGATGCAAGATGAACTACTGTCTCAAGGAGGATCACTACAGTAAGGCCAATATACTTGTTCTAACCACTCAAGGGTATTTGTGATTCAGACGTGGTATCCCAAATTAACTTCATTGGTGCAGACTCTGGTCATATTTAGAAAGTGTGTGCAGATGGCAGAATGTTCCCTGGCCAAGCAGTGGTTCAGTAACTCACCAGTCTCACAAGTCAACTTCTGAGCATTAACATCACAGATTAAGGCTCGAGAGTGCCCATGAGAAAGAATTTTTGTATGTACTTTTCCTGTTCTTAAAGAGCAATTTTTCAGCAGTGGGTGGAAAATACATAACAAGACCTGTGAAGAGCTTTCTACATAGAAGTCTAAAATTTTAAAGTCTTCATCTTCTTGGGTCTGTTAAAAAGAAAGCCATAGAAATGCCTGAGTATCTCCATTGTTTAAGTGTCCACCTTATGCTCAGGTCATTATTTGAGTGTCCTGGGATCAAGTCCCACTTCAGGATCCCTGCTCTTCTCCCTCTGCCTGCTGCTCCTCCTGCTTGTGTGCACAAACACTCTCTCTCTGACAAAAAATAAATAAAATCTTTAAAAAACAAAACAAAACAAACAAAGAAACAAGCTAACAAACCAAAAAACAAAACAAAACAACAAAAAACAAATCTACAGACCCAAAATGGCAACCTTTAACGTAAGGCCCAGGTCACTAAACCAAACCTTACTACCTAAACCAAGTACAATTTCAACCCCCCAAAGAGAAGTGAACGTGGGAGATTCCTGTTCAACCCAAAGAATATTCCTGATTGATCCCTCCCATTCCTCTTAGGAGGGAAATAATACCTAACACAATGGATTTTTAAATAGATTTTACCCATTTATTTGACAGCATAGACCACAAATAGGCAGAGAGGCAGATGGAAGGGGGCAGGGAACAGGCTCCCTGCTGAGCAGAAAGCCCAATGCAGGCCTCCATCCCAGGACCCTGAGATCATGACCTGAGCCAAAGGCAGAGGCTTAACCCACTGAATCACCCAGGCATCCCACAATGGACTTTTTGCTAACGATTTCCTTTTTTCTCCTTTTCCTTTAGTGCAATCCTCTGGAGCTCACCTATACTTGCTAGGTGAGATGCCCACCTATGAATTGATTGATTGATTGGTTGATTCAATCATGAATTGATTGATTAATACAACCATTGTATCTTTAACATTTACATGGTTGAATTTTTGTTATTTAATAAATTTGGTGGCAGCAACAGGATCAGAAGTGGACTTTCACGGACATTCAGACACAAGGAGAAACAGGTGTGGGAACCTTAAGTCCTTTGTGTTCCCTGTCTTTCCTGCTATTTTCAAGGCTTGTGGGGGAGTTCCTCTTGGTTCTGAGCTCCCCTTTCTCTCTTCTCGCTCCTGATCTAATTGGCCTTCAAGTCAGCATGGGCTGGTCGAGGGTTATGCCCAGAGCACAGCTGAGCTGGCTTGTTTGTCTAGAGTTCTATTGAGTTCACATGTTAGCCCAGAGCCCAATTGAACTGGCAGAAATGTCTGCCCAGAGACAAGCCCCTAAACTTTCAGATCACAGTTCCCTGGGCCCCATCCAAGCATGGCTCCAGGGAGAATTGTTGGTGCACACAGAGCCTTCCTTGTCCAGAACACAGTAGTATCTTTACTACCCATACACCAAGGTGTACATTATTGTTTGTCTTGTTTTGTTTGTAGATAAAGACTACTCCTAATAGGGATCTCAGGGCACAATAACCTACAAGAATTGGAAGGCATTGGTCGAGCATTCAAAAGCTATTAGAGCCCTTGGCACCCCAAGAACACCCCCTTGATAATATAAGTTGGTCAGGGAGTGGGTAGGCTGGACACTAGGTCAGACATTAACCTCAAGAAAACTCGTGTACTGAGAGCTAACACTGTAACACACACACAAACCCCAATTCCAGGACACATTCCTGCAAGGGGTTAGCTCTGCTTGGAGAAGTCTTAGCTCCTAGGATCCTTAAATTATGAGTCAAGGTCATCACCTTCTAGCACATCTGCTCATTGTACAACTAACAACTATTGTCCCAAATGTTACAGATATCTAGAAAAAATGGCAAGATCCTACTAAGCTTGTTTTGTGTCCTAAGGTATTGTCTTGGTAACTGTCAGGTTGGAGATCCAAAAATAAGCTCTGACAGAACTGTGAACTTCA